>JBBYHM010144180.1:13275-37113 GCA_038381775.1 Adansonia rubrostipa
ATAAATACAACATGGCACATTAAACACGATAATAAAACATGTTTAATACAAATACCATATTTATTCAAGATTTCTAATTCCCAAACCAAGAAATGGGTCTGAAAACTACTTCCAAGTTCAGATACTATCCTATACTGATCCTCCCAAGTAAAATTGTATAATCATCATCTACCCTCAATGGCCTCAAAGCTGAACTGAAACATTGGGATATAGCTAAAACTTCAGCAATAACTCGAGGCGTTGCAGCTGTTTCCAAACACAAAATTTACATGTTTCTACGAAAAAAGTCATCTTTGGGATCGAAATTTCTGTTTACACCCATTAACTGCTTTCAATGATGCTTAATAGAACCTCATATACTCGGAGATGTAATTATTTGTGTACTATATACAGTTAAGAATGAGTAAACTTATATGATTGCAAGCCAAAATTTTACAACAAAGAATGACAAAATTGCTAATTTACATTTGATCACGCAATTGCAACAGTAAACTATGCATGCTATCTAGTTTCTCTTTCAGTTCTTTAATGTTAGTAAGATTCACCTCGGAGGAGTCTGAAGCAGATAATTCGGCAACAAGAGAAGCGCACTTGGCCTGTGAATCCGAAACTGCCTCCTCAAGCAAAGCCATTGTTAAGCGCTGGTCTTCATTAATCACTTTTGATGATGGAGATAGCCCAATAATTCCGGCACTGCTGCCTTGACTTAGCTTATCCGGTGAGAAGATCTTGTCAAAACCCTCGATTCCTACAAGTCATTAGAACTTCCAACTCATACAGAAGGCCTGGTAGTGAACTTTGAACTGAACGAAAAAACTTAGCCAAATCATACTTACCAAGGTTGCTAAGTTTATCTATGGCATCCTTGCCGAGCGACTTTTCCAGCTTAAGCAGTCGCAAGACTACAGCAGCGATACGACACATTGAGTCAACTTCAGACTTGCACAAGATAGCAAGGTGCTGAAGTTCATCCTTGGTTACAATGGCCTCGATCTACAGAGTGAAAGAAACCTTTATTTAAGAGTCATTGACCATTATTACCTGCAATCAACTTCTTAGAAAGTAAGATCTCATTACCGGTTGCTTGACAGAAAATTTCAAGTTTTCAACCACCCAGTTGACCATTTCATTCTCAACGTTATCTTCTGATATCACTATTCGAACTTCAAGATTTATTCCCCCGAATATCTCGAAACTTTCTTTGAAGCCGTTTGCAGGTGATACATCTTTAAGGATGCTCCTCTCAACCTGCGGCTTCAAGGTCTGCAAGCCTTCCACACTAACCTACAAGCATTTTCACCTTTTAGAAAGTTTTTAAAAGCAAGGCGGAAACATGAAATTCACATGAAATGAGGTCGAGGTCACTGCGCCGTGGGCTGAGGTACTGCCGTCTTAGGTTGACACAAAAATCGTTGCTAATTAAACCAAAATTTCTAATTAAAATTTCGAATTCCCTCCATCCTGTGTTGGCCACACCCAACAATTCTGAAACAAGTTTTTAATGCCAATGTGCCTAGAAATGAAAATGGTAACCATTGTCGACAAGAGTCTAGACAAACTATGCTTTGCATAGCTCCTAAAGCTTAACCCTACCACAATCAAAGAAGATAAGAAAGAAATAAAAAATTAAAATCCAAACGATTCAACCTTTCAGCCGTCTTGTCATCACAGGACAAGTTCAAGGGCCAGACCCGACAATAAACTCCCCATGATAGGACAAAAACCAACCCTAGACACACATAGGTCCGTATACATGCTTCTAACACAGGAAACAAAATGCAAAGAAATATCAACAGTTCAGTGTTGCTCACATATAAAATATTGTTGGTTCTAATAACTTCTAAACTAATAAAATACCTTTACAATGGCCAGGGCAATAGGAGTAAAAAGAATCTTACTGTGACCAATTCCACAGGATATCTCCGCATTCCATGAGAAATCCCTTTTACATTCGTCAGATCCTTCGGATGACTTTTTGCTTTTACTTGCAAACTTCGGAAAGTCATATGCCAACACCTCTGCTCTCTGCCCAAGTCTTCTTTCTCGAACCACCACCTTTCAGCCATCTCTTGCACACCTTCAAGAGCAAATAACCAGTCTTGCAACTCAATGGATACATCCACATCATCTGGGATTCCCAGGCGCAAAAAACTATCATCTTTCACAGCTCCCAAGGTTCCACCTGAACCAAATTTAAGACATTTACAGTTAAATTACAAGAGTAAAATGCCAAAGAAAAACTGCCACTGCTACTTATAAGAGCAACTAACTAACAAAAATCACAATAAATTATGTCTCATACCATCCACAAGATCATTATCAATGAAAGCTGAAGGTTTTAAAAGTTTTGACAGTGGCCTGGATGATAAGTTCTCTATGCCCGCAGAAAGCTCCATGCTGGGACCACCATCAGACCCAATAATTCCGAATCGCTGTAGCAGAGCTTCAGTATGATTCATTCCTCCACCTAGACGCACACCTGACATACAAGCTGACACACTTAAAGTATGACACTCTTTGTCCCGCTCATCAAAAGGAACAACGTGCACAATGCTTATGTCCAGAAATGGAATCAGTGAAGCTTTTCCATTTGATAGGTGCTTCTTCTTGTTGTGTACCCAAAAAACAGCTCTTAATGGAGAAAATCCATTCCCAGTTACCAGAGAACCATTTTCAACTGAATCTAACAGGGTTCTATTATTGTGAACAATGTTTCCCTCTGTGTCTACACAGTCCACTTGAACACTCTCCCAATGCAAATTCGATGAAACAACCATAGCACCACCAAGAGTTCTGTGGGTGACTTTAAGGAACAGATCATTTCCAATAAACTGAACTAAAGGCATGCCCAGGATATCCACGGAGGATGATTCGAGAAAACTAAGCTGAAGGACATTTACCGATAAGCTTACAGCAGTATCACTAGGAACTTTCTCTATCAGCCTTCCACCCAAAGTATCATCGTTTCTCTTTGGTCCTTGATTCTTTCCAACCACCGCAATCTTTTCACTAACTCTACCAATATAACCATAGAAATCCAAGACAAAAAAGAACTGCTCAACTGACGTATTGGACATAAATTGTTGACAAGCAACCCCTATTCTTACAACACCACCTGGAGGAGGCACAACTGTTAATGGCTTCCCATCAGCAGATGCCATAGCTAACTCAACAGAAGCATCTTTCAGCTCAACGCACCTCCACAAGCCTGAAGACCAGCCAAGAGAACTTTGAACTTCGGTTAAGCTAGCTGTTGCTTCCAAAGACAAACTGAGTCGTGATGCTCCAGCAGTCCATTTCTTCAGGCTAGCATCAATTGGTTGACTGTTCCAGAGGGAGAAACAAGCAGGATCCTTCTCCAGGTTCAGTAGCTTGAGTTTTAGAGATGGTGACTCAGAAAAAAAAAAATTTTCAAAGTGAAGCCTAGCTCCAGCAAATGACTTTTGCATGATATGGTTCTCTCCGCCACCAGGATTATCAAATTTGCTTGTGTCCAGGGGAACACTAATATCTAACTCCTTGAGAGTGAACACAAGGGAATTCACTGAAGAATCTGGTAAAACAGAACCAGGACTGACAACAATTCCATCAGCTAAGAAGGAAGATATCCTCAAACAAGACTCTTCCTGAAGATGTATCTGAATAATTAATTGAAAAATTAGAATGAGAAGGAAAAGTTGATACAATTGGATGAAAAGTAATTGTGTATCAAAATTATGAAATTATACCATAAGAGGCTGGCAACCAACTACAGTTTGCGAAGCAAAAGATGGAGGGAGTGGAGAAGGCTTGACTTGAAGAGAGTGGAGGCATATTAAGGGAACACCCACACTTAACTGCCATTGCTGCTCACCCAAAGGATATATCGGAGGGGAAAAATTCTTACCTGATAAATCAACACAAAAAAATAAATAAATAAACCATAAATTCTAGTAATCTATACTATAAACTGATTATGCATATATACACATGATGAAATTTTCTATATAATACAAAATAATAGTTAAGTGATACCAAAGTTGGGAATATGAAGACAAGAATCAGCAACGGCCTTCATAGATGGTTGCACCAAAGTACAGGGAGGGCGTGAAAAGGTATCCCTGCATCATACCCACTGACATGTTAAATTCAACATAAACAGCAGTACTTCCAAAATGAAGTTAACCCAGAGAGAAAACCAAGATGTCTCTGAGTGATTCACATATACATTCATGTGAGTATCATTTATCAGGGTATCATTTCCCAATTTCAAATTTTTGAACTAAGTTTATGGAAAACTTTTCAGCACGAAAATCTATCAAAATTTCTGGAGATAAAAGTTAGATTCTTGACTTGATAATACAAATTATGGCTAAAACATCAAGAAGAAAAATTTAAATGACTATGAAGTGAGACCATAAAGATAATGGATGGCATATGTAGCTAAAATTACTAGCTTTTCAGAAGCTATATCTGCTAATCATAAAAGTAAAGCTAACTTGTTCAGAAATTAAAAATAATGAAGTTAAGAGGTGATTGTATCCAACAAGACAAGGAAAGCCAGATTCAAAGATGCTTAAACCTTCAAATAAAGAAACAATAATTGGACTTCACCCCAGCCAGTCCAAAACAACCAAACCAAATCATTGGAAAAGTGAAATATAATAAAATTTACCTTAAAAACAGCCCACCGATCATAACCTTAGACAAATTACAAGAACTTTCTCCGTCAAAGTCACTGGCCTGCAGGAACAGAACATCCTAACATAAGATTCTCTACATTCCAGCATAACATGACTCCATATCAACAGTCTTGGAAGTCCATGGAAGCAGATATCATAATGTTCACAACATTGTCAAATAAATTAAGAAATAATGAAAAGTAAAAAGATATATTAGGCTTATAGCTGGATGTACTAAGGAGCAAGTAGAAGTTACTGATACAGAAGTTCATTAGATTGTGTCAAGGATCTTGGATTGTTTTAAATCAAATTAACTAAAAAGCCTCAACCATCATGAAAATATTATCTCAAAACAAGACAATACTGTATAATTTCAATTTTTCACATGGAAAGGCAGAGCATGGTTGTGTTTCTAATTAGGGCTTTGTAAAGTACAGTCATGTAATCTTTTATTTTCTCAATGTCCTAAAAATCTGACAAGTTATAATCGTACAAGAATTTTCCAGCAGAAACAAAAAAAAAAAAAAAAAAAGAAGAAGATATATCTATAAAACCAGAATTTAATCATAAAAATAAGCTGATATTAAGTTAAAAGTCAAATATCATAGAAAAATACCCGAGAAAAGAGGAGCGACTGCATCAATAGTTCAAGCTGGAACTCTGCAGGTAAAAGTCAAACCATTAGAAGATGTTCTCATGAAATGATTAGAAGTGTGCTTGGATGAAGGGGGTACAGAAGAGGGTAGAGTGCAAGAGAGTAAACAGTTTGCTCTACCTTGTTTGAAATTTACTAAGGAAAAATAAATGCAAAGCTAATATAGCATACATTTCTAACTTTACTGTCCTGCCCACTCCCAAGAAGTAGATAGAGGTTTACTCTACAGTCTGACTCCTCACATGCCTACCCATTTACTATACTTTTTATCTCCAAACAGCCAAAATTGAAATCTAAGAGAATGTCATACACCACTCTAAATGAAATGTAAGCACTGCTAGTAAAAATATGGTTGTGTCCAAGTGTAAAACAGAACAAACAAAAAGGAAACAAACCAGTGTCCTTGATGCAAAGAAATATGTGGTCCACAACAACAGAAACTAGAGAGCGTCCTGCTGATTCAACGGATCGCTGTCAGATCAGAGAAAAATACTCAGTAAAATTTGACTACAACAAAGTTAATAAGAAGATATAGAAATATCAGATGAATGACAGTAGATAAACTCAAAACCTGCTGAGCTTTTAGATCCACATCTCCTCTATTTAGACATACATATAATCCAGTCAAGAAGCGGAGAAGCGCTCGAAGTCCTGCTCGCATGATTGTCCCACAATTATTTGCTGTGTTAGTACCATATATTTAATTTCAAATGGTGAAACAAGCAGTTAGACAACTGGCTACCTTATTACCTGGTTCACTTAATGCAGGACAAACAACCTCGGTAACATGTAACTGAACCTCAAGGCCTAGTGGACTGTTTAATTCTGTCCTCTGCACTGTGATCTACAAGGAAAAAAACAAAGAGTTAAATGTCAAGAGTACAGAATCCTGAAAATAGAAAAACACTCTCTACCACTACAAAACAGTTTAAAAAAACATTAAGTTTATGAAAATCAATTGAAATGTATGATTTGATTACATAAGCCTCTCCTGACACGCCTTCAAGAAAACGTTCTCCACCAAAGAAAACACGCTTTGCACCATCCTCATCCCTTTGAGTTGCTCCCTCTTGAGCACGTGCTAAATTAGCATCACTGAACATATCGGGATGAGGCAGGAGATCAATAGATAGAGACTCCCATTCTAGTTTCTGGAAAAAGAGAAAAAAAAAGAATTTAGCATCAGTAGACACTGAGATGAAACATACAACTTATACACTCCTGATGACAAAGTTGAAGACACAAAAGGATAGATCAAAGGGAAAAAACACTTAACATAAAGCATTGCACATGAGGAATGTGCATGCCCATATGTGCATATATATATACGAAGAGAGGGAATCACGAGTCTATAATATGTTACCTTGAAAACATATATGAGCTTTTTGTTTGAGGAGAAATCCCGCGCTTCCTTAAGATTTACAACCTAAAAAAAAAACAACGAACAAATTAGGTCAAATATGCATTTGTTCATAGGAAAACAGTTAAAAAATTATGACTCAATAACATGTGACTAATTACCTGCCAATTTTCATTAGTAGTATAAAGTAAAATGTTGCGCATGGTAATAGATGCCATTGGTGATGCCCTGACAAAAGAAAAACATAAGAAAGCAACAAGGTACAAGATGCATGCAAGTTTCATTAACAATCACAATCGTTTGAACAAATTAACTACTGGCAGTGCACAATAAGTGATATATGAAGAATACGAATATTGAAATCCTTCATCAAGTTCAGCTAAACCAATAAGCAACAAAATGCAGAGCATTATCTGGTTTCCCCCAAAATAGATATAGAATAAACAATGATCTCATGCAAAAATGTAAAATGTTAATATATTTTCCTCTTCTACCAATAATGATCTCGCTTTCTTAAGATGAAAAAAGCACTGAAACTTTGCAGGGATCTGACATTTAGACATTGACCAAATGTCAGAGATAGCAAATTTCAAAAAATCTAGAGACAACACAGAGTATATGCATCTTTGATTAGAAGTTTCTACCACAACAACACATTTTTTAACGATACATAGGGATTCTTTTTGCTTGTGAAGAGATCATGTACGGTTAAAAAGGAATGCATGAACATAGAGTAAACTTTGAAGAAAAAGGGGCAATCTTATTATACGGTAAATTCCTCTTTTAGTGAATATAGTTCTACAAATTCTTTGTAGGTTAAATTAAATTCTAATATAACCATTAGTACAACTGGCAGACACAAAAGGAGTCAAGTCTATCTTTTAGAAGAAGGGTCTCGGAACAACGAAGTAAAACAAGTACAAACAAATAGCTGTATGCATATGTTTACCGGTCAAGCAAGCAAACTTACAGTTAGTGACCACAAATTTGCATAAAAACTAAAAACAAAAGAACTTACCAAGCTGCCCCCTCTTTGCAACGAGCTCCGCCACGAGTTTCAAGTAGAAGATTGACTGTCTGAACCTTTAGAGTCATTCCATCTGCAATCTGAAAAAAAATAAAAGGACAAAACATGAATTATATATTTTGTAGCTAATCCTTTGTCCATGTTGCTAATGACTTGCATAAACCAGTAATTCAGCCACTTGAGGAATTTTGTAGATTTATGTACTGGAATTTTATTTCACTTATGTAATGTAAGCTGAAGATTTAATTGCATTCCAAAATTTTAATAGGGTAATAGCAACTTTGAGGCGAAGTATGCACTACAAATCTGCTAACCTTTTAGTGTTTAAATCCATAATTTGTTTGATATTACAAGGCAGACAGTACCTACAACCTTACCAAAGATAGTATCTAACCTTGTCAGCAAACCCATAACCGCTACCCTTCCCTGAGGTGGTCGATGATTGCATGCTGTAGGTACAGAAGCAGATACAAGTCACATTTAAGAACAGTACAACATTCTCATATACAAAATCACAAATGTGATTTTAGTTTTGAAACATAACATTGAGTAAGGCTGAATCTACATTACCTGCTTGAGCTCCCGGGAGAATCAACATCAGGATTTTCCTCCAGAACCAAATCAAGCCTATCAATTTGCACAACAATTGGCTCGATTTGTACATTACTGACATAGGGGAGCTAGCACAAAAATGGTAATAATAATTTTAAGAAAAACATCAGTTCAAGAAAATAGGATCAAAACCAGCTCAGAAAAAAAAAAAAAAACCATAAACAAAAAAACTTGGAGGCAATTTCAACCTTATATTTCTATCATTTCAGTTCCCAAATATCCTTCCACATATAGTTTCAATTAAGCAAGCGACGATGAATTTTCCATTTAAGGGAATAGAGAAAAATTATATGTAAAACAGCAAATCCAAAACTAATTATCCACAATTCATAGTAGCTAAGCGCAAATAATTATTAAAAACCTCATAACTTCAAATTGAATTGTCCCCATTCATAATATATAAAAAAAAATGTATCTTGATCTAAGCTGAAATCTAATCAACTTCGTAACTTAACATCTCAAATTCTTTATAAATCAAACTTAAAACTAAAAATTAACCTAAATAATCATCAATTTCCCAATTCAAAATCCAAAAAACCAAAAATAAATATGTAGAAACTCACAATTATCTCCAATTTCCCAACTTTGGCTGTCGTCACATTCAAAGCCAGAGGCAATCCCATACTTGCATGTAAAGCATCGCCATTTATATCTAACAAATCCAAAAATAATTTTAAAAAAAAAAAGAAGATGAAAATGGAAGCCTAAATTAGATCCAAAAATCAAATGAATTACCTAAATTGGAAAGTTGCACGGTACGGCCTTGTAATTTGAACTGATCTCTTGAGAAAGATTTAAGCCAGTACTTCAAAGTGTACTCCAATGCTCGAGCTAAAATCGACTCCATTGTCAGATCAAACAAACAAAATAAAAAATCTAGAAAATTCTTCTAATAATTTCATAAAAATGGAATAAAATTCGAAAATTTTTGGGAGAAAAAAAACCCTAATTTTGGAGGGGTTTTAAGATTAATGGCTTGAATTAATTTATTTGTTTTCAGGTGGTGGGGGGGGGGGGAGGAATTTTGTAACAGAGAAAGGAAATGGGGAAGAAGAAAGGTGACACGTGCGAGTTCATGGATGGCAGGTGCAAAAGATGGGCTAAGGAAAGGTGCATGGGATATGCTTATGTGTAAGGAGTTGATTTGTAGGTGATTCTCCCAAGCAAGGAAAGAATAAAATAAAGAAAATTAAATACTTAGGGAAGACAACAATTTAATCTTTAGATATTTTATTAAATTAATTTTTTTCCTTTTTTTTTGGGTGTTAAAACTTGCTAATTATATGCTTAGTTTATGTCTACTTTTTCAGTTTTTGGGTGTAAAAATTTGTAAACCATGCAATTAAACTCACCATTTTCTTGGGTTTTTTTCAATGGAAATATTAAGAAGAATTATAGAAATTTGTGAAAATTTGTCCAAATATGCATTTAAGTTATGGTTTTTTTTAGTGAAATATTCCATTAGTTTTTGTTATAAATATCTAACTTTTAGTAATTAAATAATTATAATGAAAAAAAAAGATTAGTACTTTTTATTCTTTGATCGAAAGTCTCAAACTTTAATTTTTATAGTTTTCTCTTAAATGCGTAGAAAAATATAAATTTGATAATATACATAAGCATGTTGTATCTCATGTTTTTCATGTTTAGTTATATAAATATAATCAGAGATTCATGGTATAAATTATTAAATATATTAAAATACTAAATATAAAAAATAATATGTGTATTAAACTTTTCATATTAATAAGTTTAAATATATTATTTTATATCTATTATATTATTTTTATATTTATTAAATATATTATATTCACATCATATTTTCATATTTTATCTAAAATTATGATTAAACAAAAATATGATAGCTTAACCATACATTTGGATTAGTTTAATGACCTGTTTAATATTTTATTATTATCCCTAAAGTTTGTATATATTAAATTATTTAATTATTGATAAAAAATTATCTAATTTATTTATTCTTTTGTTCTTTTATTACAAATCGATTCCTTGTTTGTACGTCGTGTGATATTTGGGTTTTTAAGTTTTGTTCACCATGTGATTGGTTGATATTTTGCTATCACTTTTTGACAATGAAAGCATACATATGGAAGGTAGAAGATAAGGCAGCGACAGAGTAGGGCAGTTTTTGTCGAAGGATGAACGTGAAAATGACTTTGCTTTTGAGACTTTATACGTAGAACATACAAAACATATTGACATGTTTTGTGATGGGACATTTATTTATTTTCTCGTCGTTTTTAAATCTATAAATTCGTAAATGTATATCACATTTCATATTTTTTATGTTAGTGTAAATATGAACATGACATTGTTTAACATGTTAAATCTTATATGTATATAGATATATTTATTAAATATATTATATTAATCGTATTAATCTTTTAATAATATTATATTTAATAAATATGTCATGAACATATTTTTTTATCGCATAAAAAATTATTAAATTAAGTTATCCCACACCAAAAACTTGTTATTTGTTTAATTAAACCTTTCAACTCCTGCCCTCGGTTCACTTACTACTAATATTGGAGGCCTTTTTAAGACATACACACAAAAGCAATTGCTTTGTTTACAATTATTTTGGACTAAGAAAGGTGGCTTCTTAAAAGTTTTAACCCCATTTATTAGTAGGTTCATTGTTCCATACCGGAAGGCAAGGAACCCCAAAATCAAACCTTGGCCATGTGGGACTTCTCCTGAATTTAGGACTCATGGTTGGAAATCCATTTTTTTATATAAAAGAAATAAGAATTTTTCATTCGTAAGCTCATTATTCCATTTTGGAAGGTAAGAATACCAAGTTTTAAACTTTGATCATGTGGGAATTTTCTTCAATTTAGGAATTATGATTGAAACCGATTTTATCTATAATATATCAAAGTATGAACGTAAAAAATCTTTTAAATTGATGAACTTACCATTTACCGTATATCATATTATTAAAATGACATTAAAAATAATATTTAATTATTAATTATATAAATGTAACAAATTATGTTTTGTTGATATTATATATTGTAAAATTAGTATATATTTATTGAAATTATCATGTATTATTAATATTACATATAGTAAAATTAATAATATTATATTATATATATTGTAAAATGACTTAAATCTGGAAATCATATTTAAATTGTTATAATTTTAGATTAATTCTTACTTAATTAGTATCACAGTTATATACCAATTAAACTAGAACTATAATTTAGATTAATTCTCATTTAATTACTATTACAGCTATATACTAATTAAACTAAAAATTTTCATTATAAAATGGATGCGTTAACATCCAAGATAGCATCCGCATTAATTTTGTTGATTGTACCTTTTTTAATTGCTTTCGCCTTTAACTTTCCTCTTTACGTTGTTATTTTTTCTGTACAGTTTTATTTTCAATCGTTGCTTATGATAGTATAAAAATAACAATTTTTAATGTTGATGCGAATTAAATAACAATATTAATATCAATAATTTAGAAATATCTAAAAAAATTTAAGCATCAAAGTAATAGTTCTTTGTAGAGGAAATGTTGAAACATATTCTAATGGCAATGGCATAGGTATATATTGAAAATAATTTTGATTGATGATGAGGTAATATTATGATATTTAAATTTTAATAATTAACTTTTTAATTTATATTTTTTCAAATTATTTTTTAATAACTTTTTTTTTAATTTCAGGGAATCAAAAATGAAGTTACAATGTTTATTGATATTACAATAAAGTTCATAATTTTTTTTTTCAAAAGGAAAATAGTTAAAAGATCATTTGATAAGTTTATAAATGTTCATAATAAATTTGAATTTTCACTAATAGAATATACCATTATCAATGAAGTAACTTTTTCGATCTACAAAAATATTTTATTTTACGTTTTTATTTCCTTTGATGATTTGAGAAAGCACATTGACAAGCCAAACAGCTATGTTTTTCATTGTAAAAAAAATCTATACATATATATATATATATATATGTTATAATATTAATATATTTTATTCTTTTGTTATATATTATTAGTGTTATTGTCAATGCCTAACCAACATTCTCAATTAAAAAAATGGAAGTAGGATTGACAAAAAGAAAAAGAAACATACACAAAAATTGTGGTACATAAAGAGGCCTTATTGCAAGAAAGGTAAATATTTATTGTAAATTTTTAAAATAATATTATTATTTAATACTTTAAAAATATAACTATAAGTAATATCAATTTGTAGAGATCCAAACTAATCAAGATTGAAGAGCGGAAAGCATTGATCTACAATAAATTCATCTTTTTAACATTGTACAAATATTTTAATTATAGTTTGAACTTCTTTTGTTATTATAATATTTGAATTACCAAAATATATATTTTTTTAATTATTTCAACTATTTGTTAATGTTTACTGTAAATTAATTATACGTTATCGATTAAGATTATTATTTAATGTATTATTTAATAAATTTATTATTTAATAAATTAAAAATTGAATATGTAAAATCATGTGTAACGCATGTGATGTTAAAAATTAATATATATATATATATATAAAGGTCATATTTTGAGAATCGATTAAGGATTATAACTATTAAGATATATAACTTAAATTTATCGAATGTATTAAATTAAACGAATAATCTAATTTATAAATAAATCTAGAAAAAATTTATGAACAAAGATATGTTTCAAATCTTCGAACTAAACTGAACTCAACCTAGCTTTGGACCACTTGGCTACTTTCATGGTGTCGTTAGTTGTCTGCGGTTTTGCACACTTGTCTGATCCCAGATCAAATAACTTCAAAAATTCCTGTTTGGTTTTCTTTATTCTTGGTGTTTGGATTTATACATATTTGGATCAGTGTTAGATAGACGTATATAATTAATATCGGTATATCAAATTCAAATGTATTTAATTTTTTATAAGGTTTTTTAGATTATATCTTTATATACGTGTTCAAATATGTATTAGCACGTATATCACTTATTTTAAGAAAAATGAAAATATACCAACATTTTGGTAATAAGATTTTTGTTTCCCAAAATCTGCATTTGATGTTCTTTCAATGGGAGATTTGATTGGATCAGATACTTTGAATTATGTTAAGAAGTATTTGAGACTTAAGTCGACTGTGTATTGTTTAAGATTTTGAGACAAAATTCTCTTTGCGAAATGAAACTTTAATCTGTTGCAATAACAACCGTAAAATTTTCCGTCTTGTTGGCAGGTTGAAGATGCTGGAAGGCGTGTAGGTTTCCGTGGATTGAACTGGACTTTGATTCGAAAATTTTTTAAAATTTTTGTTTAAATTTGAATTAATCTAACTCAACTTAAAAGTTTATATTTATTATTCATATATAGTGAAAATGAAAAAATATATATTTTTTAAAGTTATTAAATAATAATTCTTGTTAGCCTAACCCGAATTGAGAAAAGTCATGCTCAAGGCTTGATCTGAGAGAGCTAGGCTTACTGGGTTTGGTAAGTAGCTCAATTTATGAACAAGTCTGGATAAGCAATCCCAAATCGAATAATGCTATCAACAACAATTTAAAATGTGACCATGAACACCTTTTTGGTCACGCAGCATTTATCAAGGTTGCAAAATGCTACTGTGGTTAATTACATTAAATATTATGGTAAATATTGGGATGAAATAAGTTGAAATCACAAAATGGTGACAGTAACAATGCGTTGCAGTCACTATTTATATCCCGAATTATCAAGATACAAAAGTTATTCTCCACGAGGTTATGGATCGAATAGCCTAAATCTGCGGCATGTGCATCTTCACTACTGAAAAATCTATATGCCTTGCATTGATGCAACTCGTGTAAATAAGACACCTGTATTCATAAGTTACTCAAGTTTAATTCAAAAAATACTTGACTTCGACTCAATGTTGTCGAGCTAGTTTGAGCTTGAGTAGCTCGATTATCGAACAAGCCAAATTCAAATACTCTGATATCAAACTCAAATAGATTATGAGCCTAATTGAGTTTTTACTAGGTAAACGAATCTAATTAAACTAATTCGAGTAGTTCGATATTTATCTCAAATCAAACTCAAACTTTAAAAATAAAACTCAATCAATATAGAATTAAATTTCAAACCTCAATTTTCAAGTCGAGGTCGAGCTCAACCTCGGAATCAATTATAGCACAAACAAAAGATGTTACAAGAAAGAAAAATAAATAATGTGATTTAATATTGCATTAATTCCACAAATGGAAATGGTGAAGAAATCAGCTCAGCACAAATAATACAACTGTAGAAGTTGAAGGGATTGCTTCCTAAAATACAAGAGTAACCACTACTATATATATCTATTTTGCTCGACTTTTTATTTTTCTTTAAGTATTTGTATCCAACACTCATGTTCTCATACTTCCTGAAGTACTTGTGTCTGGCAGCCATGATCCTCCAAATGCATGGAAAAACTTAGAAATAATTAAATATACCTTGTCGAACACATACCTATATCTAACGCTCACACTCAAGTCTGAGTCACATAGATACAGATCACAACCCACTTATGTTAGAATCACTCAATCTACTACTACTAGTAACATAGATACAGATAGTTAAACAAGGGAAAAGAAACAAAAGAAAACGGTTTGCTTATAAGAGATCAGCAGCCATAGCTCGAGCGAGAATCCGAAGTCCGGATGTTGAGTTGTCGTCGTGGAGTCCCTATCTCGCAAGCATTGACCCTAGCTGCAAAACGCAGCGAGCATAGGGATTCACCCGCGGATGAGGGTTCCGGCGAGATATTTACGAACATCAGAGTCTTTGAATCCCCACCTAAACAAGGCTGGTTTAACCATGGGATTACAAGAGATCAGATATCATTTACGCAAGAATCAGAAAGAACTTATGTTACTCAGACTCGAATGTGAATGTCGGATACAGTTCGGACTTTTTAAGTTTTTCCATGTATTGTAGGGCTCTTAAAGGGTCATATTCCCATGCCCATGTCCGAATATCTCCATACACTCACACCTGAGTCCAAATAACATAGATTGAGACTGCATGTGTATAGATTTACCTGAAGAAGATAGGTGAGTTTTGAGTTCCGAAATGGTACATGATCCTCCTTCTTTGCCAATGCAAATATCACATCAGCTAAAGACGATAAACTTTTATTAATAGCCTGAATAAAATTAAAAAAAAAAAAAAGTCAAAAAAATGAAAATAGGGAATAAAATATAAATGAAATCAAGTAATTTAAGTATGTTTAAAATACTTGAGTCTCTTTTAACCGGTCCCCTGTCGAGCCACTTTTGGAAAGACGCTCGCTTCCAGCAAGATCGATTAGATTCAAGATACCTTGTACTTGTTGTTCAGTGCTCTGGTGGACATTGTAAATATGGTCAATTATATGATACATTGCAATTAGCTCATTGAAGATAGGATTGAGAATGGAGTAGAATTATATTTACGCAGATTATAGCGGAAAATGAACTTGTACCTCGTTAACACCGGTTATTCGCATTGTGAAAACGAAATGACTTCTTGATGATTGTTCATTCATTTGAGTTTTCCCCACAGACCTGAATGAGACAAATGCGAACTTCATCAGTCTGTGATTATCTCTCTTAGAATGAATTTGATTGTTTCTTATCTGAAATTTTCAACAGAACTGAGCTTCGATATAGACAATACAATGCATACTCTAAAACAGTTTACCTGCTAAGTGCAGCTCGATCTAAAAGAAATGGGACCTCTGTACTACTTTCAACATCCACAATGATAAGATCTGAGACTTGCGTATTTCCATTTGCATCATGTTTTATTGTATATTGCTTTCCAGCAACACCATTTTCAATTCGTGATGCATCCCGGTTTATTGATAACAGATCACGAATTGTTTCATTATATATTTCTAACATCGAGACCTGCAAATATTTGTCGATTAAAAAGTTTACTGATTATCTAGAGAAGATATAAATAGCTCAAAGAATTGAAAGCAAACTGTGGAAGAAATACTGCATACCTGCATTTCATATCTCCAGCCTTGACATTGAAGAGCTTGCGTAGTTTGAAATATTTGTTCTAATGAACGCGGTATTAATCCCTTCTCATCCGGCTGTCCCGGTTTGCCCATCATGGTGTAGGTTTTCCCTGAGCCGGTTTGTCCATAAGCAAAAATGCAAACCTGTAGAAAGATAAAACCGATGCACGATGAAGAACTATGCATTATCTTATCTAAGAAAATCCTTGCAACATTCACATAATATCTATATATATATATATGCATGTATGTATGTATATGTATAAATATAACCTTATAACCATCAAGAGCACTTTGGACAAGTTGCGATATTTCAACGAAAACTTCCTCTTGTGATGCATCAGGCGTAAAAACTTTATCAAAAGTGAAAGAATGGTTCTGCCCTGATAAATAGATAAACATCAAATGAGTTCATAGCTATGTTACTCGGACTCGGGTGTGAGTGTCGGATATAAGTATGTATACAACAGGTATGTTCAATTGGAAAGTCGTTGAAGGGTCATACCCCCATACCCATGTCCAAATATGTATCTGACACAGATGTAGGAAACGAGTACTTTAAGAAAAGTTAAGGGTCGGAACAACATAGTTTCATAGGTAATGAAATCACATAGCACGCTATAATAGATTTTTATAATTTAAAGATATCGGTTCAGTACCATTTTGTGTCATGTCAATGCCACGTCCTTGATATTCCATAGCTGTGGGATAAGAGAAAACCCTCCCCTGGTTACTCAAACTATCATCGGTCGATAGAGGCCGCACTCTACAAAATACACGGATGTTCCCCTTCAATTCCTACAATAAAAAAGGAATCGGTTCAGAAACAAATTTGTAGTAATGCTTAACGTAAGATATAATTTAGAAACATTACCAATATAGTATTATGCAACTTCTTTCGCAGTTTCTCGCCTTCTATAAGCTTAAATTCTGCTTCTTCTAAGCGATTTTGTAACTCGTTTACGAGTTTCTTTTGCCCTTCAAATTCAAATCTTGTCTCGAGTGCAGACATATCGGACATCTAAAATCGAGAAAGAAGCATGATTATATTAGGAATTAAATTGATTATAACGATATAAATAGTTTTTTTCAAAAAAAAAAAAAAAAAAGATGAAATAACCTGTGATTTCCTCTCTGCAACCGCTAGTTGATCATGCAAAATTTGTATTTGATTACCTTGAGACAAGCATTTCTCCTGAAAAAGATACGAAATGTATCGGAATATAGATTCATAATTAAAGGGAAAGCAAAGTAAATGAGAAGCAAAAACTAACCTCTAATTCACTCGAGTTGGTCGCTAATTCTTTGTATTTCGATACTTCAACAGCCAGGCTTTGCACTTGCTGTCGATATTGGTCGCGATCGTCTTTGATCTGGTGTAGCTCCATTCGAAGACATGCAACTTCATTCAGCAAAGCATCTTTTTGCTTCATAGCCTCATCTTGGGAAGCCTAACAAAATTGGCAAACATCTTAGAACTTCGAAGAAATCAAACCTCTTCTCGAAAACAAAAATTTTAAATTACGACATGATACAAAATAAGTTATTGGCTCAAAAATTCACTAGGGCAAACCTACCATATATAAACTCTGAGAACTAACAATCGAGCATTGTGCTTAAAGTGCCATTGAAAGACTAGATTACTTCAAATGACAAAAATATGCAAAAAGTGATAGATTTCCCGAGGACGGAAACGCACAATAGATGAAGCGAGCTGATCCTGCAATGATTTATGTTGACCTCTTAAGTTGTGAAGATTCTCCACAATGGCTGCTTTGTCTTTCTCACCATGCTTAATGGTTTCATGGGCTGCATCGAGATCCGTCTGGAGTTTACTGTTATATAACTGTAAACTCGAGTTGTACTCTTGCAGTAGCTTGTACATATCATTAATCGATGCTATCTGCAGTGTTCAAGAATCGCATAAGAAGTCGTTAACAAAAGTGAACTTATAGAGTAAATACCGTGACAGTAAAAACCGAACCGCAAAGGTCAAATTGTCATAAAATTTACCCTTTGATTGGCACCATCAAGCTCGCCTTGAACTTTATCAAGCTCTTCCGAAAGAGAAGCCTGCGACTTTTCAATACCAATCCGAGCTTCTTTTTCTTTTGCAAGAGAATCCACTGCAGCCTGATTATTACATTCCATGTTCCAAATGCATAAAACAACGATGAAAACTGTATGACTAAAACATGTTGGAGTAACCAAAAAAAAAAAAGAGAAAGATATCGCCCTTCTTACCTTCTTCTCGGATTCTTCTTTTGCAAGCTTCTCTTGTAACGAAGCCAAGCTTTTTCGGAGCTCCAAAATTATCAAATTAAGTTCTTCATCCTTGTTTCTTAAAGCCACCTCTACAAGAAAATAGATTATTTTACATCAAATGAAAATTAACCAATAAAATCATAAAGAAAAAATTATAAAAAAAAAAAAGGTGAATAAAAGATTCAAACCCATTTCATAGCATCCCCTTTCAGTCGATTCCAAAGCGCTCCTTAATTTCTCCTGTTCAAATGCATACTCTCCTTCAAGTTCTTGGAACCATCTAATGCAAAGCCTAAGCCTTTTTATATACTCCATCATATTCTCACATCTTTCCTGAATAACCAAAACAAGCAAAAATAAGTAAATCGAAACTAATCTGAGCCGAACCATCATAAATGCAACAGAAAAGCACACTCACCTTATAGTTGAATTTATTCTTGTATTTCATTTTCTCATTCACTAATGCCTCCACATCCTCTCTAGTGAACTCAATGCCACCGCATTCTGAGCCTGCATTGCTTGCCGGAGCACTATCGGGGCCAAGATCTTGTGAGCCATTTACAAGTGAAAAAGCTAGCCTGAGCCTACCATTATTTGCAGTGCCAACCATTTTTTCAAGTCCAAGCCTTTGTCCCTTTTCTCCACTCACTACATCAGCAAGATATTTCTTCTGCAAATCAAATAAAAATTTCCACCCAAAAAATGGGAATTTAATAAAAAAAAAGATTCAGCTTGCTTTTTTTACTCTCCAAAGAACAGTAAAAAGAGCAAAATTTATCCACTAATAAAAATTCAATAAAAATAGCATACACATTGAAACTTTAAAACAGCAGGAAGTAATTAAGCTACAAAATTGAAATTTCATCCACAAAATTGGGACAGAAAGCCAATCTGAACCCTAAAATGACATATAAAAGGTGCTTACTAGCAAAACGGACGATGGAGTTTCAATTCTTACCCAGAAACTGGAGAGATGCTTACTAGCAAAAAGGACCATGGAGTTTCAATTCTTACCCAGAAAATGGAGAGAGAAAAAAAAAACAATTTGTAACCATAAAAAATGGAAAAATCAATATTAAACCTCAAAATGAATAACAAAAGATACCCATTAACAAGAAGAACATGAAGATTGAAACTTTACCAAGAAAAATGGCAAAAAAAGTCTTCCACCATAACCAAATACTTGAAAAAAAAAATAAAAAATCCAAATTGATTTAGAACAAATTTGAAGTCCGAAATGAAAAACAAAAGATGCCCATTAACAAGAAGAACATGAAGATTGAATCTTTACCAAAAGAAAGTGAATCAAGAACAGCCTTCAACTATAGACAAATACATTTTAGAAACTTACTTTTAAAGGGCTTGGGGTGACAATGGAAGTAGTTGTAGGACTGGTGTTGTGTTGAAATGGAGGTTTGTTCTGATTTTTTGAACCCATTTTTGAAGAAGAAAAAAGGAGTGAGAGAGAAAGGGAAGCTTGTGAGAGATGTTGGAGATAGTAAACTGTGGGGGATCTAGCAAAGCGGGGCCATGAATTGCATTCAAAGCGACCAATAGTGTTATCACAGCCGTTGCTTTTACTACCAGGAAGACGATGATGATGATGATCAAACAAAGGACACTCATGAAGACATGAACTCAATCAAAAATTCTTTAATTTAATCTCCCAAAAAAAAGTAGAAAAAATAATAATACGAAAGTTCGTAATATTGTTTTTTTATTGATGAAATGATAAAATAGGGATTGTGCTTTTGAACTTTAATTACCGTTGAGATCTGGCGGACTTTTTTATTTTTTTTATTCCTTATATATATTAATATAAATTTTAATAAATAATAAGTAATAATTAATATAATAAAAATTTAAAAATATTATGATTTTTTAAATTTAAAATAAAAAACATACGAATCAGTCTGAATCGATAAAATTCGATTGAAGCTCATTTAATTATGTAATATTTAATATTTAATTTTTTTAAATAAAAAAATTGTTTACAAACCATTATTTTTTTAAAAAAATCGAATCGAACAGTTATCCATGTATATTGCTAAGATTAAAAATGGTGTATTCATAGTGCAACATTGATAGATTTGTTTAGGAAAAGAAATCCACTTAGAATATTTAAACATTTAAAAAAAAAGTTGGAAAAGTGTGATTGAATAATAAAATGCATTAAACATAATAAATTTATCAAATAGAATTCTTTAGTTAAACTTTTTAATTTAATGATAAAATCACAAGCTAAATTATACTAAGTTATAAAAATGTAAAACAAAAAAAATAAAATAATATCGACATTCTCTTTTTTTGTAATTTTAGGTTTAGAAAGAAAAAAAAAAGAATTTTAAATTAAAATGTCATGTTTTAAACAGAAAAAATTGTTATTACAATTATTCGAAATTTTTACCATTATCTTTTCTTTTGAATTTTTTTTAAAATATAATTTTAGAAAAAAATTGTACAAATTACTTATTTCCTAAATTCTAATCTAGGCATACACACAATACATATATATATATATATATATCAATGGAAGCATTATATAATCAAATAATGTGACATTTATTATGTCATACCACATGAAATTCAATATTAATTTTCATTATTAGGGATTTTTTTAAATATATTTCATATCCTAAATAAGTGAATTTACAGTTAATATATATATGAAAATTTGTTACACTGAAAAAATGTTTTAGAAAAAAAAAGTTACTTGAGGGATTTTTTTTTCAAAAAAAAGTTGTATTTTTTAAAATAGATTAATATCCAATTTTATTATTTAATTTTATAAATTTATTTAAATTTTTTGTAAATTTATGAACTAAATTAATGTTACTTAACTGATGAAATTAAATTCAAGCTAAAATTAGGATTTTAGATAACCTATTATATATATATATATATATATATATATATATATATTTGTTGGAAAGATAACCTAAATTTCAAGCTTTAAACAACACGAAAAATTAAACCAACATACATTATTGATTCTTTTTTGTACTCTCATGATT
Organism: Adansonia rubrostipa; assembly: GCA_038381775.1. Classification (NCBI taxonomy): domain Eukaryota; kingdom Viridiplantae; phylum Streptophyta; class Magnoliopsida; order Malvales; family Malvaceae; genus Adansonia; species Adansonia rubrostipa. Next base: position 34,899 of record JBBYHM010144180.1, read on the forward strand.
AGGTATAGGAAGCAAATTATTCTTACACATTAATAGAAAAATAATTAAGATAATGATTGAATTAATGATAATTTAAGAAAACGATGGCTGGATAGTGTCAATGATGATGATGATAATAATAAGAAGAACAAGAACAACAATAATAATAAGGGGAAATTGAAAACTAATTTACTGCATGTCTTTGACAAATAGAGAGTATTTCTTAGGAGTTTGGAAATGTATACTGTTTTTCCCATGTCATTTGCATTAATCTTAGGTTATTTACTTATAGAGTTTAATTTATTTATTACTCATCCGAATTTTCATTAATTTTATAAAAATATGCTTCGAATTTCAAATTCTGATGTTTTTCTAACTTTTTTTTTTATGTTCACAAACTTTAGCACATTCACTTTCAATATTATTAAACTCTCCGGTTTCGGAAAAAAAAATCAAAACCTATAAATAAATATTTTTACTCTATTTGCTTCAAATGGGTGTCAAGAAATTTTTTTTTTCACTTTATTTATTATAGTATAAAAACCTTTGGATCAATCTCTCCTTCATTTGTTGGAAAAAAAAAAAAAATCAAAGCTCCCATCACACAAGGGAGAAAGTTAGTTGGCATATCCCTTTAATTTTTGGTATTCGATTTCATTTTTACGATATTTTTTTTCTTCCTAAGAGACATTTTTTAATTAATATTTTTATGATCCATCAGTTTATATATTTATATCGTATTTATATATTTTATTATATCATAATTATATTTAAGATATTTTATTTTTTGTATAAAATTAATACGTAAATAATTAATATTATATAAATTCTAAGACATTTGTATCTTATTTATGTCGTGTAATCTTATTAGTATTGGATTAATGAACTTACTTCCATTGAAAAATATTGTTTGTTTTCTCTGATTTGTGCTATTTTTGGTCACTTTTCCAGCTTAGATATTCCCCCAAATCCAATAATTTTCTTTTTACCTAAAAAAAAAAGATTAGGCATCTTTATCTTGCAAACTTCTTTGATGTTCATGGCTTGCCTTTTTCTTGGTAATATGTAATTATCTTTATAATAACATTTTGTTGGTTAGCTTCAATCATGCAACATTGATGAACAATTTGTTATTTACCCAATTAGATGTATTATACATTGTAAGATTTTCTTTTTAATTTAATGATCATATATCAATGTTTATGTAAAATTATGTTTAAAAATCGATAACAATTTGTTAAGAATGATATTTTAACGGTTATCATTTCCGTTTTCGATTGTGATTTAAAGTTAGAATTTTTTTTCTTACTTTACCATTTTCATGAGTATAAAAAGAATATTATCGTAAAATTTTCGCAATCTTTTGTTTTTAAAAAAAAAATCATTGATTTTGATATAATTCGGGCACGGATGAATGAAGCATGTTATTAAAAAATTGATAATGTTGTATGAACTAAAAAAGGACCAACAAAGCTAGCCTTTGAATTTGAACAAAGTTGATAAATCTTTAATTAATTCTAGGTGGAAATTTGACCTAATGAATTGCCTCCTTGCCAAGCAAAAATTGTCCTCTATATTTTCTGCTTTAACTTGAAGCGAAGAAAGTAGAGCTGCTGGTGATTGGGATGCAATCCAAAAATTTTCTTCGTTCATTGACTAAAGTCCGTTCTTAGATGAGTTCGAGTTGATCCATAAATTTATTTTTTTATTTAAATAATATTAAAATATCAAAAAAATTATATTAATATTTATATATAATTATAATTATATTTAAATAAAATATTTTTTAAGCTGAATTAATCCGAAATGAAAAATTTTATCGAGACTCAATTTAATACGAGCAGACGAACTGCGCAACCCATAAAATGTGTGAAAGCTTGGAAAAATCTATTTTTTCTAATGCAATTCTTGATTAAATGCATGACGACATTAAATAAATAAATTAAGCAGTTAGGTGTGAAGAATTGTAGCAATGGAAAGTAGTCTGTGCATCGAGAAATAATAAAACATTGGAATATTTAAAGTTGATAATCACCAATTAAATTTAACCAGATTAGCAGCCAATTTTATTTATTAATCCTTCAAATAATTTAATTTAATTTAATTTAATTTAATAATCAAATTTATTATTCTTTATTACAACAACCATTAATAATATCTACGCCTGTCTGTTTGGGGTCTGAATTGTAACAAGCATTTCTTGTTTGTCTTTTCATGCTTTTAATCAATAATCTAT
>JBBYHM010144506.1:0-37061 GCA_038381775.1 Adansonia rubrostipa
ATTCCTTTACAGAATGCATGTTTTGGTCCTGGCATGGTCTAGTATCGATACATGAGGTCCTGTATCGATATAGAGGCTTATATATCCATACATCTACATGTTGTATCGATACAAATGGGGACATTTCAAATTTTTGGAGTGTTGGAGCATTGTATCGATACATGAGAACCATGTATCAATACATTCAAGTAAAATTATGAATTTTCTCCTATCTTTTGTCCCCGGATACCTTAGACTATGTCATTTGATGCCACATCTTCTCATTTACCTTTGATATGATCCTTAGGCCTTCTTGACTTCCTCAAAATACTTTTTTGCCGGGCGATCATCACTGCCTATTACATCTATGCTCCAGATTATTAAAAATTAGCCTGAACAAAATAAGGTGTCTACAATGTTTATGATGGTGTTTTATGTAATCAATATGGACGTAATTTATTTTTTTAGGGTTATAATGGAACTCAACATGTAGTTTGGATTATTTTATTTTCTTCTATTAATTTAATGATATTTGAGTTGTTTGTTCAATCTTATTCGCAATGCTTGTAGTTGATTAGCCAACAATTAGATTGATTTGGTAACCTTAATGAACTTGGAAAGAGGAATTTTGTGTTTAGACTTGGATTGAATGATACATGTTTTATATTCATTTATTAGGATGAATTGATATGCTTATTAGATAGGAATATACAAGCATGCCATATGTAACCAAATTAGAGTCTAAGCTTAATGAGTTTATTTTAATTCAATTTGCATAGGAATATAGTAAATTAGTTAAAAGAAATATTTTTATAAGACCATCGGAAGATACTTATAAATAGATTAGAACTCTAGGTTAATAAGTCATTATCAATAGTGCAGTTAAGAGAGTAAAACAGATTCAAATAAAGTGTTAAGGGAAATTGTAATCCTAAGCTTTTATTATTGATTAAGTAAACCTTATTTAATTTTTATGTTTTGTTTTTTAATTAATTTTAATTTAATTTAATTTTAATTTTATTTTACAATATTTTAATTAGTTGTTTGGGTAAGATTAAATTATTTTAATTTTAGTAATTAGCAAAGTTAGTACAATTCCTTGTGGGAACGATACTCTACTCTTCACTACATTAGTTGTTTATGATACGTGCACTTATATGGTCAAATCAATAAGTTTTTTGGCGCCATTGTGTCGGTGAATTGCTTACTAACTTTTGCTAATATTAATACAAAGTAGTTTTAATATTACTTTAGACTTTATTTTTATTTTTTATGTACCTTTGTCATTGTGATTATATAATGGTTGAAGAAGAAGATATAAAGTGCTTGCAAGAGTTTAGTGTCCCTTATGAGCAACGCATTCATTATAGTATTTGGAGGCCTACCATTTAAGTAATAATTTTGAGATAAAGCAAACCCTCATTCAGATGATCCAAATATTAGTTTAATTTGGTGGTCTACCTAATAATGATCCTAAAGCTCACATTGTAAACTTGCTAGACATAATAATGGAGTTTTGGATGATGTATCAGATTGAGGCTCTTCCCCTTTTCACTTTAGGATAAGGCTAAGAGTTAGTTAAATTCACTTATAGTTGGCTCTATCACCATGTAGGATAACTTGGCTTAAAACTTTCTTGCAAAATATGTTCCACTGGCCAAGATAGCAAATATGAGAAATGACATCATTTTTTTTTTGTGCAATATGATTTGGAGTCACTTTATGAAGCTTGAGAGAGATCTAAGGTTTTAATTTGGAGATGTCTTCATCATGGTCTTCCTAAATGGCTTCAGGTATAGACTTTTTAAAATGGAATGATTGGTCAGATTAGAACTGTTATTGATGCTGCAGTAGGTAAAACATTCATAGGAAAGTCATTTGAGGAGGGTTATGAGTTACTTGAAGACATGGCTTTTAATATTTATCAATGGTCAACCAAAAAAAGTGTGTTGAGAAAACTTACAAGTAGCTATGATGTCGATGCCATTACTCCACTAAAAGCACAACTAATGGCAATCATAAGGAAATTGGATATGTTGAGAGTACATTTAGTTTAGTCCTTTTGTGTTTTGTGAAGTATGTGGTGACAAACATTCTAGAGATAATAGCCCAACCTATGCTAAATCAGTTAATTATATCAAGAACTATAGTAGACAGCAAGATGACCCTTATTCCAATATCTATAATCCAGGGTGGCATAACAACTAAGTGCCTTCCTCTACAAGTAAGAAGCATTCCCTTTTGGGTTTCTTCACCAAGCTTAAACTCTAGTTAAAAAAAAAGTCATTGTTAGAAGAGATTTTATTGTAATTTATGAGCAAAACTAATGCTCTCATTCAAAATCAAGTAAAATCTTTTAGACAATTTTAAGCTATGGTTTAGGTTCAAGCAAAAAGCTTTAATAGAATTGAATTTTTTATTCAAAACAAGTAATATTTCTAAGAAATCATGAGATACAAGTAGACCAACTTCCTAATGCCATTAATAATCATCCTATGTGTACTTTTCCAAGTGATACCAATTTTAACTCAAGAAAAGATGGGAAAGAGCAATGTAATAAATCATACATAGGAAAGGAAAAGAGGTTAAAGGTTGTAGCAAGAAGTAAAGTGAATCAACCAAACCAACTGAAGATAAAGATTCGGGTAAAAAGTAAAAAGAGAATGAGAGAGGAAGAAAAGCCACTTTCAGGCTGCCAACCATCACTTTTCCTTTAGCGTATTCAAAAGAAAAGCTTGATAATCAATTCCAAAAGTTTCTCAAAGTATTTGAAAAGCTCCATATTAATATACCTTTTGTTGAAGCTTTAGAACAAATGCCAAAATATATCAAGTTTATAAGAGAAAACTTGTCAAAAAAAAAGAAAATTTATGAATTATAGATAATTGCACTTGCTGAATAATGCAGTGCCATCCTTTAAAAGAAATTACCACCAAAGCTCAAAGATCTGAGAGTATTATAGGTAACAAATTCTTTGGTAGAGCTTTATGTGATTTAGGAGCCAGTATAAATTTAACGCCTATTTCTATCTATTAAAGGCTTAGTTTAAGGGAGGTTTGTAATTAACTGACAGATCATATACTTATCCAAGAGGCATTGTAGAGGATATGCTTGTGGAGGTTGATAGATTCATCTTTCCTGTTGACTTCATATACTTGACATGGAAGAAGATAGTGAAATTCTAGTCATTCTTGGGAAACCCTTCCTAGCTAGCAATAGAACTCTCATATATATGCAAAAAGGAGAACTTACCATGAGAGTTTAAGACTAAAGGTAACATTTAAAGTTTTTAAAGCTAACGGATTTAAAGAATGTTTAGCAATTCATGTTATGAAAGATGCACCCAAAAGTTCAACTAATGTTTTAAAGTTTCTGAGAAGAGGTCTGCATAAGACAAGCATAAAGAAAATTTTAAGCCATTAAGATGGAATATGAAAGTGCAAAGAGAAAGCTCAAAGAAAAGGAACAGTAACTCATGCAATGTTGGGAAGGCAAATTTAATGATAAATGGGCATTAATTAGTTTAGCCAACCTGAAATAACAATGGAGATAGTCAAGCTAAAGACTATATTTCAAGCGCTCTTTGGGAGATAGCCCAAGTTTTCATGTTTTTACTCTTTTCTATTTTGAATTTGATAAAAAAATATTTTTAATTTTCATTACTAATTATTTTTTCTTTCTTTTTCAGGTTCAAGAAAAAGCTAGGCACTACAATGCTAAAGTATGTCAAAGCTTAGCATTGTAACGCTAAAGTAGCAGTGTTACAATGCCACATCTATAAAAAAATTTATAGGGCATTATAGTACCCATTAAGGTCATTATGGTGCCTTGATATCCCAAAGGCTCGCTTGATAAAAGATTTGGAATAATGAAAAGTGTCTATCAGTGAATTAACTCAAAATGTATCCTTTATGCTACCTTGATAGTAGCCTTTGATTACAAGCTTAATTAAATCCTACATGATCTATAATAAGGTGTTGGTCTATATTAGTAAAGAGAAAGATAAAAAGCAAACATATTAGAATTTAGTATTAATTCATAGTTTACACTGGCATAAACTTATTCGGGCATGCATTGATTTGCAAAGAGATCACACATAAACATACCAAGAATCTATTCAAAGCATTGAGATTTATAATTAAATCGAAGCATGGATTTGAATTATGTTTGTATCGATCTTGAGTTGAGATATTGAGATAACTTTTAAGGAAAATTAAGGCAATCATCATTTTAATGCATTCATCCTAATTTATGTTTCATTTTATTTTGTTTTATTTTTTAGGTTTTCTTTTTTTTGGTTTGCTCGAGGACTAGCAAAATCCTAAGCTTAAGGTGGTATAACTCTATGAAATAGAATTATTAGGTCTTATTATGTGCATTAAATTAGTTAAGTCTTAGAGATTTTTATTTAGATTTTATTTATTTTTTGTAGTTTTTTATTTAGTATTATTTACTTTCCTTATATTTCAATTACTTAATTACTTAAATGCTTTCCATATTTTTAATAGGTCAAAACTTGAAGGAGTTTCCAAAAGTATAACATCTTAATCAAGAAGTAAAGTGGACTCAATCAAGAAAAGGATTAAGTTTGGTAGTTTCCAAAAATAATCTATTCATGCTACCTGAAAACCAAGTCTCTTTACTTTAGAGCTTTACCTATATATAAGACTCTTAGGATTAGACTTAGACATATCTCAGTTACTCTTTAGCTTTTATTTCTCCTTGGCCTTTTGAAAAAAAGAGTAACCATCAAGATTTTGCAATTAGAGAAAGATTGGAGAAGCTTGAAGATCGACATTTGACAATTCTTTATTTTCTCTTTTTATTAATCTTTTTATTTTTATTGTAATGTTTATGATGGTGAAACTCTAGTATTTTATGTTTTATTTAATCAATATGAACTAAATTTATTTTCTAGGGTTACAATGGAACTCAACATGTAGTTTAAATTATTTTACTTTTTTTTGATTTAATGATATTTGAGTTGTTTATTCAATCTTGTTCATAATGCTTTGTAGTTAATTGGCCACCAATTAGATTAATTTAGTAACTTTAATGATCTTGGAAAATGGAATTTTGTGTTTAGACCTAGATTGGATGGCAAATGTTTCATATTCACCTATTAGGATAAATTGATCTGCATGTTAGATCGGAATAAATATGAATGCCATATGTAACAGAATTACAGTCTAAGTCTAATTAGTTTCTTTTAATTCAATTTGAATAGGAATATAGTACATTGGTTAAGAGATATATTTTTATAAGACCATCAAAGAATACTTATAAGTGAATTAAAACTCTAGGTTAACAACTCATTATCATTAGTTATGTTAAGAGGGTAAAATAGATTCAAATGAAGTGTTAAAGGAAATTGTAATCCTAAGCTTCTATTATTAATTAAGTAAATCAATCTTAGTTTTTTTTTGTTTTGTTATTTAGTTAATCTTAGTTTAATTTTAATTTTATTTTCAATCTTTTAGTTAGTTGTTTGGATAAGATTGAATTGTTTTAATTTTAGTAAACAACAAATTTAGTACAATTTCTCATGGGAATGATACTTTACTTTTCACTATATTACTTGTTTATGATAAGTGCGCTTGTGTGGTCAAGTCTAACAATACTGGGTACAAAAAGACAAAAGGTTTCTTGTACAATGCTTTCAATATAGCTTGATTGGGACAGCCATCCGATAGTACATTAAGCTTGAAAATATCAAAATTTAATCATTGGCCGACTTGGCTAGAGCCTTTTTGAATCAGTATCAACACATGTTGAGTTGGGCCCCTGACCAATTCTCTCTCAAGAACTTAGAAAAAAAGGCCAATGAGAGTTTTAGGCAATACGCCTAATGGTGAAGAGAAGAGGCAGCTTTAGTTCAGCCCTTTTTACTGAAAAAGAGATCACTATGATATTCATTAACACTTTAAGCACCCCATACTATGACTAACCAATAAGGAATGCCATTAAGAAAATTTGCCAATCTTGTTCTATCTGGCGAAATGATTGATGTAATGATTAAAAGTGCTAGGATGTCTACGGACAAGTCATTTGAATCAAATAAAAAATTGGCCACCAACAGAAAGAATGAAGGGGAAGTGAATGCCACAAGCTATGCTAACTTATCTCAGCCAAGTCATTATCAGGTACCTAGGCCTTACTACCCGAGCATGCCTTACTCTAATCCAATCATGATCTGTATCAGCTAGTTTATGCCATGAACTATACCCTATCCTTTACTATTCTACCAAATCCCCATAAAATAATCCACCTCCCCCTAATTGGAATGTCAATGCCCTTGACAATATTTCCTAAACATTCAAGGAGTAAATCCTAGAAGGTAATAGTTTGACCAAATCCCTATAACCTACAAAGAGCTTTATTAGACTCTACTCAAGGACAATCAGCTGCTCTCGTATATGTCCTTAAGAAGAAACCCCTATAGCCTCAGCAGTATGATAGTAACGCCCACTGCGACTACCATGTTGAGGCAGTAGGGCATGATATTAAGAACTACATATCATCCAAGTGACATCACCTCAAAGGTTTAAACCGAATTATTTTAAGCCAATAGTGAATATGATTAGTGTTGAGGGTGTTTATGGGGTCAAGAGAAGCATAAAAGAGGTTAGGGTACCAATGAGTCTCGTTTAATGAATATAAATTCAAGTAAAAATGCTCAATACAGTTGAAAAGTGAAAAGAAGAATTTTACGATTTTTATGATTTCCACACATTTGCAGTTATGGTCTTCACTTTTGTAAAACATTTCATGCAATGGTTTAAAAGATGATAAATAAAGGTAGAATCTAAGACAAGAAGCAAGCATCTCTTACAACGTCAATAAATATGATCGAGAAAGAATAACACAACATCTATATGGTGTACAACATCCTTTTATTATCTCTGATGCACAATCAAACTCTAAGGTGAGTTTTTCAGTACTAGTTCTTAAAAATGATCATAAAGGTCCCTGCTCTATTCCTATACGAGAGCAATAAAATCATCCTTTGAAAATACAAAGGTCGAACTATGATGATCCAGGAGCTTACTTAGTTAATTACTGTTGTTGACTTGCCAGGAGTCAGCCAGTTGACCTGTAGCGGTAGATACTACACTCCCCTAACTTAAAATAGTTAAAAAAGCAACATTTCCCTGGTCATCAACATACCTCAAGATAAGATAAGGGATCTTGAATCCAAAAAGATTAAAGATATGGTAGATGAAAAGAAACCCATTAAATTTCTAAAGTACCTCAAGCACAATAAGTATTGGGCCAACTAAGTAAACAACTGGCTAAGATTTCTATTTTATCCTACTTCTCAATTCAAAAGTTCATCGAAACACATTGTTGAAAATGTTGAATGAGGCATATATGTTGCTAGACATTAAAGTAGACAAGTTGGATCATCTTATGAAAAACATGACTGCAGATAACCATATCTTGTTCACTGATGACAAGATCCCTATCAGTGGTAGGGGTAACTAAAAGGCCTTACATATCATGACACATTATAAAGGTTGTATTCTACTAAAGGTTTTCGTAAACAAAGGCTTTGCTCTAAATGTCATGCCCATTGCCACTTTAAACAAGCTTCTTGTTGATGCTTACCATATCAAGCACAGCCATATGGTAGTGAAAGCATTCAATAGATTTGCCATAGAGTCATCAAGAACATCATCTTTCTATTCCAGATAGGCCCATGCACTTATAAAGTCAACTTTCAAGTAATAGACATTGCTTTATCATATAATTGCCTATTAAGATACATTTAGGTAGGGTAGTGCCATCATTTTTGCTTTAAAAACTAAAATTTATGATTGATAATGAGGTGGTTAGCATTAAAGCTAAAGAGAAGAAGATAACTACCACTTCCACTGATGCCATTTACATTGAGCTAGATGAAGATGCCCCCAAGCTATCCCTCTAGTCATTTGAGTTTGTCAATGCTACATTTATAGGGGGAAGGTTTTGATAGTCGAGCCTTTATTATCAAGAAATAACCATATGGGTGTGAGGTTAATCATCGGTAATGAATGTAATGTTAGAAAAAGGGCTTAGTAAACGTTTATAGGGTATAGCCAGAGCTTTAGAATTTCTTAGCCAAATCAACAAGAAAGGCCTAGAATTCAAGGCCAATATGTATACCAGATGCAGTAAGCTAAGAAGGCTAGAGATTAGAGGTTGGCCTATTTGTTAGGTCAAGAGTGGGGGCCAAAACTGATGGTATTCCCACTGACTTGTGATACTTTTGATTTAGGAGAATGCATGTATTTGAAGTAGTCCTAGTCATTTTGACTCGAACACTTTGTAATTTTCATGTCTATGCCATTGATAATCAGCCCAAACCATCAAATCTAAGTGATAAGACCTATCCCTACTCACCAGAATATATTCTTCACAATGGGGTTATGTCATAAACCCCTATACTTTTTAAGTCTATTTTCTCATAGTATCAAGAATTAAAAACCTAATTATTTATGCCCAATAGCTTTTAGGAATCCCATGTAATGGCATGTAATGGGCATTTTTTATCGATATTATCAATAAAAATGTCTTTTGCATAATGCATTTTATCTTGTGTGCCTATTTTATTCTTTAGCTTTACTTAAACTCTTTATTGATGTATACTGGGTTTATATGTTTGTTCTCTTGCCCTTTCAGTTGCTTTGATGAAAAATGACATTATTTCCTAGCGATCGATTTTGAATTGTCAATTTGTACTAGTGAAGCTGATTTTAATGGAGCTTTTGATGAGAGTTAAGTGCCACTAGATCTATTAAGATTGGTTGGACATGAAGAGAAACAAATTTTATCGCATGAAGAGTCAATTGAAGTCATAAATTTGGGAACTTAAGAGGATTGGAAAGAGGTCAAAATCAAAACTTCCATAAAACCCATTACCAGGACCAAACTGATTAACCTATTCCAAAAATAACACGATATATTTAACTGCTCATACCAAAACATGCATGGACTAGACACAATATTATGGTCCACATGTTTCCACTCAAGCTTGAATGCAAACTGATACAGCAAAAGCTAAGAAGGATGAAATTGAAAATACTTTTTAAGATCAAAGAGAAAGTCAAAAAGCAATTCAAGGCAGGATTTCACGAGTTAGTGAGATATCTAGAATGGTTTGCCAACATTGTCCTAGTTGATTTCAATTGAAATTAAGAGTTATGATTTATTAGATCCATTTATTGGCATTTATGAAAAACAACTATTTCCTTAGAGTGCTATTTATCCTCTTGGCACAAGAAGTAAGGGAATCATTCCTGGACCACATCAAATTTTTAACTATTGGCAATATATATTTTGGTTGAGGCTTAAAGCATCAAAGAATCACTGAACCTTATAGAGGTTCCAATAGGCATTTGTGCGAATCATAGTTAGAGGCAAAACACTTGGACTACTTATGGCTTCAAGAAGATTTCATAGTGATCAACCCATGGTGTATTTGTGCAGGGATTGGCATGTTTAAAGTTATAAGTCTTTAAGCATGTATGATTTCCATCAGATCTATGTTTTTAAATTAAAATCTTATCATATGTACATCTCTTCCTAAGATCTTGAGAAAATCTAAATGTTTCTTTGTTTAATTCCATTGCGTATGATTAATTAAAATTAATTTTCATGCCTATATCAATATGTATAAGCCCACGATTTCCTTATAGTGGTATCAAAGCCTAAGATTTGTAGATTACATGTGGTCTAGTATGCCAATTTTTAATGATAATCAATCTAATTGATTTGTGTGTTGATTTGGTGATTTTTCAATTTTGGTAAAATTCTTAAAAAATTATTTTTCTTTAATTTTTTAAAATCTAGACAACATGTAATTTTTGGCTTTCATCATGTTTAAAAGTGTTTAAATGATTAATTAAAATTTTTTAATTAATTAGAATTAAAGCCCTAAATGTCTTAAGCTTTCCTAATTGTTTCGATATGTTTTTTAGTTAAAAATTAAATTTTTTTTGTTTTAATTCTTAGTTTTCTATCATATTAATCCATCTTTATATTCAATATTAATTAGTTTAGAATATAATTTTATGAATTAAATTGATATTAAAGTCATCTGTCAATGTTTTGGTGTTGACTATTGCTAGAATGGCTTCATTTCAATTTTTAATGGTGCATAAATTTTTAGTAGTTGTTAGTGCAAGTTTTCCCCTATTTTTCTACCTTAAAAGTTATCATGAAAATTTTATAATACCTTTAGAAAAAATTAGGTTAAAATCAGAGTTGAAAACATTTCAGTCCTAGGCCATATCGCATGTATTAAATGTGCTTAATGTGTGCGACACTGTATCTTCCTCATTTGAACCTTGATAAAGAATCCATGGCAGCAAGATGTTGCTGTAAATTTTCTTTATTTTTAGAGGTTTAGTGAGAGGAAGATAGTAGTATTTGAGTTGAATTAGGATGGCTAATATAACCATGCATGGAGTGGACTTTTAGTTGGACTAGGACTCTCTAAGAGGTTGTGTTCTATTAAAACTCTCACTTATTATCAAACACCTAATTATCCAATTGTATTAATTGTCATAAATTGTTTATGATATGAATTAGATAATATAATAAGCATGGAATTAAAATTCAATTAAATTGTTTAATCAAAAAATATATTTAGTTTAAATCATTAATCCTAATTCGATATTAGTTCTAATATGAGTAGAAAAAATGTTAATCATATAAGAAATTATTTTCTTAATTAAATTAAATATGGATGAATTGCTAGGACTTTGAAAATTTTAGAAAATAAGCTTCCTAAGTAGTTTAGGAAATATTACATGCTAAATGGTTTATTCAAATTAGGATAAAGTTATTTAAAAGTTATATTGCGACAAATAACCTAAAAGTTAGGTAATGTCCAATTTAATGTCTTAAAAATGTTATTTTTGAAAAAACAAGTTTCCTAAATGATTTGGGAGATATGAGATGCATAATGGTTTGTCCAAATTAGGATAAAGTTATCTAAAGGTTAGATAATGTCCTAATTAAAATAAACAATCTAAAAGTTAGGTAATGCCAATTTAAGACAAGCTTCCTAAAAGTTAGGGATTTAATTAAAAAATGTTTTAATTGAAGAATCAAAATTACTAAATGATTTGATAAATCATTTCAAATTGTTTGATGAGTATCGCCACGTACCCTGGAGTAGATCCTCGCAAATCTATGGATGTATACGACTTAAAATATTTTTCTAATGAAGAAATATCTTCTTGACCGAGACTTTTTCCTTCATAATGTGATGAGAATGAGAAAGTACCGATTCTTGACTCGTGATACAGTAAGGGAGACCATAAGATGAATAGCTTATCTTATTGGTCTCGGATGACCATCACAAAGTGGCCAACGCTTGGAGTCACCACCGATCATTTTGGGCTAGGCATGATCGGATGCCTATTAAAACCTATGTCTTGAGTTACAAAACTCGAAGCATCAATCCCATGGTCTACATGGTACAAAGATTCACCATTTGAGTTCAAGAGTTGGTTATGCATGATCAGGCATGAACTTCTTCATGAAGCACAAAATTGGTACCTTGCTAGTTATGTCTTATCTTAGTTTCGATTCTTTCGATCTTAATTCATCACTATTTTGATATAACCCTTTTTTAATGCATGAATTTTTAGAAATACAAAATCTCGATTTTAATGAAAAGATTTAATCTCATATATGCCCTGGATAGATGGAGAATATAAAAATTTTTAATAAAATTGACCTCTGGATTTTACTCTAAAAATGAAATATTCCATTTTAGGCACTGAAGAGATACCCATGTGGAACATCACCTTTAATTTTACTTAAAATGATTTGAAAATATGAATGTGAATAATCATCATAAATAAATCACGTTAGCAAGGCAACGAATGAAGTAACATAACATGACCATTCAATGTAATGATAAAAAGAAGGGATGGACTATTGGAATTTATCTCACAATTGGCATCGATTATCTGGGAATAACAAAATCAGCAATTTTCGATACAGACTTGGGTTCCTTGATTGAACGAGGTTTTTTTAAATAAAAAGGGGCTTGACTCTTGACACATTCATTGAAATTCGGGAAGAAAAATTTAATTGTAGTTGAAAAATAGGGTTGGAGTATCCCCTCAGAAAGATGGGTTGGAGTATCCCAAAGGATGACGAATAATTTTGATAAAGGAAGATTTTTAAATCTTAACAATTTTGAAAAAATGGGGTTGGAGTATCCCCTCAAAAGGTCAGGGTTGGAGTATCCTGAAATTGACATGCCTGACACTCTTTAAAGAAGTCGAGTTGGAAAACTTAAGTTGAAAAACTTTGTAATTTAGAAAATGAGTAAGCATTTTGATGCTTTTTGATAAAAAAGATTATTGTGAATAAGGATGGTAAAGATGTAGAAAAGAAATTCATGTCTTGGTGTGAGCCTATGGGAGGTAAAAGCATGTTCTCGAAGCTGATCAGGGTGATATGGTGATATTTGAATGTCTCGAAACGAAGCTCAAAAAAATAACTTAATTTTGACCATAACCCAAAATAGGGGGATACCATTTGTGCTATCCCACTTTATGAATTTATTCTAAATTGGTTTGGAGGTTTTAGAGGGTGATCAAGATACCGTTAGAAAGGTAACTTGACAAGAGTTAATTTAAAAAGATTCCCAATATCCTAAAAAATCACTTTTCTGAGGAATAAATTTTCAAGTTTGGATTAATTACGCTGCTGGCAGAGCATACAAGGGACATGATATGTCAAAACTTGAAAAAGCACCCCGGACTCATTTGGTATAAAAAAAATTGAAAATGATACCTTTTTGAAAAGGCAATTTCATGAAATTTTTAAGAAAAATGCTTGAAAGATTTGGAAAAATCATTTAGTGGGTTTAAACAACTAGATCAAAATACATATTACTGATTCCAGGGGTTCTGGATAGTTTAGATTTGAAAAATCATAACTCTCTCATCTGGAGTGATCCAAGGTGAATAAGACAATGTTTTAAAGATAATTTGACACGTTTTGGGAGAAAAATATTAGAAAATTCATGAAAAAACATTTGGGATTTTAAATTGGTTTTTCAATTCATAACAGTTGTGCTACCAATAGGGGATATTTTTATTTTTCTTTATGTTTTCGGGTCCGAACTTGGGTCATTGACATTCAAACATCCATGACTAAAGGGAAAAAGTGGCATGAGATGTCACGAACTCATTTGCACAGCCTAGAGTAGTTCGGGACGATGAAACAATCCGTTGATCATACCACTCAAGGTTTCGACTCAAAAACAAGGCAAAAATATTTTGGGAACAAGTGCAGGCCCATTTTCATCAAAAAATCAAAGGTTTTGAGCTCGTTTAATCAGGATTCCAAATTTTGAAAACTTAATTTTCCCTAAGATTTTTTTGCCAATTTTAAGAAAAATACTAAGTTCATGTTAATCCTTATTGGTTGAGGTTAACATGCTTGGCTTAAGGAGGTTTTAAAAATAAAATTTTGATTGCCATCAAACATGCACTTATATAAGGAGAAGGCAATAAACATATAAGAGGATAGCACATAACATGAATGGGGATGCTAACTTTACCAATGGTCTTAACAAAGAAGGTGTTATGCACACATCTCATTAAGTGAAGCACACCGAAAGTGACAATGATTCATGACAAAATGGAAGTTAACGTATAAACATGCTTAAAACATGCTAGGCTAAGGATTTGTGCATGGATTGAACATAACATGATGCATGGATATGGCATAAAATGCATGAATAAGGGCTATAAAAAATAATGAGGATGAAATAAGACACTTTGCACATCAAAAGGGGCATCAAGACATCCAAATCCTAAGCTACCATAACCAAAAGCCACAATAACACTTGAGAATCCTAAGCAGGTGATGGAAGCATGAAAGGCTCACTAAATGATAAAGATGCTGAAAAACAAAAAATAAAAGTGATTAAGTAGGAAGTTAGACCAACAAAGCTTCAATTTCTGGTTAAGTGGTTGGAGTAGCAGAGATGCCTGAATTCTCCTTTTTTCCTTGTTTTTAATTAGCAAGAAATTAGAGAAAAAGAAAGGTTTCAATTTTGGTATGGGTGAGGATGATTTTTTAAAGTGTATAGTGGCTAAAAGTGAGTGTTTGGGGCTATTTTTTAATGCTAAGTGAAGGGCTACGGGATTATGTTTTTTTGATGTGTGAATGACTTAAGGGAGCTGAAACCAGCTAAAAAAACCTTTTTTTGTTGAGATATTATGGCCTATTTATACCAGCATTTTAGAGCTAAATTGAAAGTGTTTTTGGTCATTTCTCAATGGGACAAAGTTATGATAGCTGACGGCTATAGGGTAGCTGTAGGAAACAATTTGCTACTAATGCGATAGACATAGGGTGGCTAGTTTGATTGCTGAAATCAAATACCAGTAAGTAGGGTGGTTGATGGTGATCTTGTTAACAAACAAGGGAAGAGTAGAGTGATCATATGACATTGACCCTTTATGATCTAATTTAAACTTCAAAAAAATGTTTTGATTAATTTACAAGTCTAAATTCATAATCTGATATGGGTTTTGATTTTTTTTTTTGCAAAAATGAGTTAAAATTGAGCTTTGGATCAATGGTGGACAAGTTAAAAATACCTCAATAATGGAAAATGGCCTGCATGTATCGATACATTGAGGAATGTATCAATACATTTAGTCTAAAAACCCAAAATGTATTAATACAATAAACATTGTATCGGTACAATAATCATTGTATCGATCTAAAAACCCAAAATGTATTAATACAATAAACATTGTATCGGTACAATAATCATTGTATCGATACTATGAAGCATTGTATCGATAAAATGAAATATTGTATCGATACATATTGATGTGTATCGATATATATACTTTACAGAATACAAGTTTTGGTTCTAGCATGGCCTAGTATCGATACATGAGTTCATGTATCGATACACAAACTCATGTATCGATACATTTACATATCATATCGATACCAATGGGAACATTTTAAATTTTTAGGTCGTTGGAGCATGGTATTGATACATGGTTCTTTTACACATTGTATTGATACTAATGGGAATATTTTGAATTTTTGGGTCATTGGAGCATTATATCGATACATGAGAACAATGTATCAATACATTTAGGCAAAATATAAATTTTCCCCTGTTTTTTGTCCCTTAACACCTAGAACTACGTCCTTTGATGCCATATCCTTGCATTTCTTTGATATGATCCATAAGCATTCTTAACCTCTTCAAAAATACTTTTTTGTCAGGCGACGATCATCCCCTAGCTTGCAAAAATTAGCCCGGATAAAATAATGTTTCTACAGCTACCCCTCTTTGATCATTGCTGAGAATCAAGAATAGGGTAAAGACAAATAGACACTATTTTGTCTAGGATGGAATGACATTCCCCAGAACACCTACAAAAAAATAAATTTTAATTAATACTTTGCTGTGATAGGTGTAATGTATTTGCAGTGGCCCTGATAGAGGTTTAAGTGAATTTTGTAGGGTTTGCCTTCCCTATTAGGGTGTTAGGTTTTCTAAGGCTTGGCCCCCTTAGATAGGTATGGAGTAATATGGACTTTGATATGGGTGCTACCAACTTATGGGGGTTTTGATATAGACTTGGGTGCCACCAGCTTATAGGGGTCTTGATTTGGGTGCCGCCAGCTTGTGTGGGCTTTGACTTAGACTAGGTGACACCAGCTTGTGCAGGCTTTAAAAAGGTGCCACTGACTTGTGGACTTCAAAAAGGTGCCACTGACTTGTGGGCTTCGAAAAGGTGCCATTGACTTGTGGACTTCAAAAATGTGCCACTGACTTATGGGCTTTGAAAAGGTGCCACTGACTTGTGGGCTTCGAAAAGGGTGCCACTGACTTATGGGCTTTAAAAAAGGTGCCACTGACTTATGGGCTTTGAAAATGTGCTACTAACTTGTGGGCTTTGAATAGGGTGCCACTGATTTATGGGCTTAGAAAAAGGTGCCACTAATTTATGGGCTTTGAAAAGGTGCCACCGATTTATGGGCTTTGAAAAGGTGCCACTAACTTGTAGGCTTTGAGGAGGATGCCACCGACTTATGGGCTTTGAAATGGTGCCAATGAATTATGGGTTTTAAAAAGGGTGCCACTAACTTGTGGGCTTTGAAGAGAGTGCCATTGACTTATGGGCTTTGAACAGGGTGTTGACAAAGTTTCTGATAAAATTTCTAATATAAGTTTTTCTTAACAAAAGTTCATGTCAAAATTTCCCAATGAAAAGGTTTTGACACTAGTTCTTGACAAAATTGTTGACAAAGCTTTTGACGAATGTTCTGGACAAAAGTTTTTAATGATAGTTTTTGGACAACAATTTCTTTACACTGGCACTTTAACAGTAGTTTCTTGATAAAGAAGGTTTTGACATAAGGTGATGAGAAAAAAAAAATTTACCTGAATGACACTTGGTTTGCGAAGCTTAGAGTTCTTACTAGGAATTCCTTGGATGTTCAGTAAACCTGGCTTAAAGTGATATTGTAAAAGTGATGATGTATGATGGTTATGTGAGTGCATGATATGAAATGCTATCCTAGTTGCATGATATGAAGTCTAATACGAGAGATAGTCATAGTTTCTTACAAGTTATCTAGACTCTAATAGGGATTGTGATCCATCCTTGTTCAACTAGGGATAGGAATTTTTCTAATTCCACTAGGGATTGTAGGTTGTCCCTGTTCCATTGGGGATACAACATAAAATCTATCACATGAGGTAGCCAATGTGAATAATCCTAGCTCTATTAGGGTAGTGATGTTTTGATAGTTGAGTTATTTATCTATTTTCAAGAATTTGGATTATGGCATTTCCTGATTCGAGAGGCTCAACTATTTTCCTAACAACTGAAAGGCATTGTCAATAAGAATTGGTTAGCTTGAAAGGTAATTGTTTGACTAATTACGTTAATGTCTCTGGTTTCGATAGGATTCAAATAGAATTCATAGATCGATTTTTGGTTAGCTTGAAATGGTTTTTCTTGATATATGACTTATGAAAGCAAGAATTGGTTTGGTGTATGGTCATGTCGAATGGTTGTTTGGACACGAAAAGTTCATGATCTTGACAATTAGGGCGCAAGCAGAGTTCCCTGTGCTTTTCTTTTCCTTTTAATGTAATATCAAGATGTCTTGATGCATATTTCAGTTGATTATCAAACATTGTCAATTAAATGACGAGTGCAATGTGAGTTTTATAGGGGTTAAAAGAAACAAGGCAATATTTATTCATGACAACAAAGAGATACAACTCGGTATACTATTTGAAAACAAGTGATAGGGTAGCCAGAAAGATGATATTTTCAGTGAAAAATGCCTCTAACAATCATGACATGGATGTTCTTTTGGTGCTTTTTAAGATATTTCTCGAGCAATGAGCATGAGCTGATCTTTGAAAGATCCTTAGGATTGTAATACATTGTCTTATAGGTGTTTTTAGTTCATGCCCCATCAGAATTGATCTTCTCAGGTTTCCTTTGCTATTTTTTTAATCATAGTTAGGTTGGCTGCCAAGATGCCCTTTTAAGATTTTTATCTGGACCCTTTTTTATTTTTTTATTTTCTTGAAAGACACTTTCTTAAGTTTTGCCCTCTACATGTAATATTTCTTGATAGAATCTGAGTTGATTGGGCTGGGCAAGGCATTGCCGTGCATTTTTGACAAGATTAGAGACCCTTTGGAGAAGGCTTGCTTCACGACATACGATCTTTCCCAATTGGGGGTCCACTTACCCCGTGCATCTTTATGAATTGGAAGGATTTTCTTCAATACCAATTTGCTTGGGTGAAATTGTCATGGATGCATCTTTTTGTCATGGGCTTGGATCATGTGTCTTTGATACATTTAACCATAGTAGATGGTTTTCATGCATTTTTCTTTGATGAGGTTGAGCTAGTCATATCTATTCTTAACCCATTCAGCCTCTTCAAGTTTAGTTTCCATCAAGACTCTAAGAGAAGGGATCTCAACTTCGATAAGCAATACAGCCTCCATCTTATAGACAAAGAAGAATGGGGTAGCGCCTGTGGAAGTACGAACTGAGGTCTGATAGGCATGAAGTGCAAAGAATAGCTTCTTATGCCAGTCTTTGTAAGTCTTGACCATTTTCTCAACTATTCTTTTGATGTTTTTGTTGGTTACCTCAACTGCCTTATTCATTTTTGGACGATAAGGGATACATTTATGATAACGGATCTTGAACTGAAAGCAGACTACTTATGTCATTTTTTTATTTACGTTGCTTGCTTTATCTATGATAATTTGGTTTGAGAGGCCTATTTACAGATGATGTCCTGCTTGACAAACTTACAGACGGTCGATTTAGTGACATTAGCATATGAGGTAGCCTTTACACATTTGGTGAAATAGTTAATTGCTACTAAGATGAAGCGATGCCTATTAGAAGCCTTAGGGGTGATCGGCCATCACAACCATACCCCACATGGAGAAAGGCCACGAAACCATCATGATGTAAAGTGGCGCTAGAGGGATATTGATCTTGTCTGCATAGATTTGACACTTATGGCATTTTAGGTGTAATTGATGCAGTCTCTCTTGAAGGTAAACTAGTAATAACCCGCTCTTATAATTTGCTTGGCCATCCAATGTCTATTAGCATGTGTACCGCAAATCCCTTTATGAACTTCTTCTAGGATCCTTTTGGCTTTAAGAATGTCAACACATTTGAGCAAACTTGATCGTGGCTCTTCTTATATAAGATTTTTCTATCGAGAACAAATCCTATAGCCAGCCTCCTTATAGTCCTTTTATCAGTATCGGTTGCATGTTTGGGATATTGTCGATCCTTATGTAACGAAGGATGTCAGAGTACCATGGTAGGTTATCCTTCTCTTTTTTGACACTATGACAATGAACCGGAATTATATAGATGCTTATTTGGATGGGAGCAACATTTAATTCTTGATTGATTTTAAACATGGATGACAAAGTAGCTAAAGCATCGGCTATTTGGCTCTCTTCTTAAGGTAAGTGCTAAAAACTGATATTATCAAATTCTTTCTTGAGTTCTACTATCAGCTTCCCATACTGTATAGCTTGGTGTCGCTAGTTTGCCATTCCCCTTTCAATTGGTAGATGACTAGGGTCGAATCACCACCTATAATGTCTTGACATTTCTCTCAATGGTTGCTTGAAGCCCCATGACACAAGCTTTATATTTTGCGATATTGTTTATGCAGTCAAAATTTAGACTTGTTATGAACGGGTAATGACTCCCATCGGGTGACATCAATATTGCCCTAATTCCATGTCCTAGTGTGTTTGATGCTCCATTAAAATACATCTTCCAAGATTGATCTTGGTTGAAGGCATTTTTATCTTCAGAAATGCACATTAGATCTTCATTTGGGAAGTTAAAACTTAAGGGTTCATAATCATTTACCGCTCAACTTGCCAATAAGTCAGCTATCACACTACCCTTGAAGGCCTTTTGGTTGACATAGGTAATGTTGTATTTTAAAAGTAAGACTTGCCATCTAGGTCACCTTCCTGATAGTACAGGAGCTTTACATAGATATTTGATAGGATCAAGCCTTGCAATCAACCATGTAGGGTGATACAGCATGTACTGCCTGAGTCTCTTGGCTGTCCACACCAAAGCACAACATAACTTTTTGATTGTGGAGTAATTGCACTCGCATTCCATGAACTTTTTGCTTAAGTAGTAGATTGCTTGCTCCTTTTTTCCTGACTCATCATGTTGCCCTAATACACAACCAAAAGATTTGTCGAAGACTGCCAAGTAAAAGATTAAAAGTCAGTTAGGCACCGATGGCACCAACACTGGCAGGCTTGACAGATAATGTTTGACTTTATCAAAGGCTTCTTAACATGCCTCATTCCACTCTCCCAAATTTTGTTTGCGAAGGAGTTGAAAGATGGGGTCACATTTGTCAATGAGCTAGGATATGAATTTAGAAATATAGTTCAGTCTCCCTAAAAAACTTTTCACTTCCTTTTGGGTTTGAGGTGGTGGCATATCTTGAATGGCTTTGACTTTACCTGGGTCAACTTTAATCCTTTTTTTGCTGACTATAAAGCCTAAAAGTGTATGCAAAGTGACTTCAAAGGTACACTTGGTAGGATTCAATTTAAGTTGAAATTTTCGTAACCGTTCAAGAAGTTTTTAAAGGTCTGTGAAATGCTCACCCTTTTTCATTGACTTGGCAATCATGTTGTCCATGTAAACCTCAATTTCTTTATGCATCATGCCCTGAAACAGGGTCATCATGGCCCGTTGATATGTTGCCTCTTCATTTTTGAGTTCGAAGGGCATGACATTATAGCAAAATGTCCCTCACATGGTTACAAAAGTTGTTGTCTCCATATGTTTGGGCACCATCTTGATTTGGTTGTAGCCTGAGAATCCATCCATGAAGAAGAAAAAAGAATTCTTGGTCATGTTATCTACCAGAGTGTCGATGTAGGGTAGCGATAAGTTGTCTTTGGGACTAGCTTGATTCAAATCTTGATAATCAATGCATATTCATACTTTACCATCTTTCTTTCGAACTAGGACTATATTGGCAACCCATTTTAGATATTTGGCTACTTTGATAAACCCCACATCAAACTACTTCTTGACTTTTTCTTTAATTTTGAGGAACATTTTCGGCTTCATCCTCTTTAACTTTTGCCGAATTGGTTTGTATCCATGCTTGATGGGAAGCTTATGGACCACTATATCAGTATCTAGTCTTGGCATGTCTTGACATGACCTAGTGAATACATCTCGATATTTTTAGAGTAGGTTATTAGCTTGGTTCTAGTTGTCGACTTTATTGAGGTTTTGATTTTAACTTCCTTTCAGTCCTCTTGAGTACCCAAATTTATAACTTCTATTGGGTACGCATGGGGCATGATCTGCTTTTCTTCTTGCTCAACTAATCTTAAGAGATCTGGTGGTATGGAGCTCTTTTTGAAATCTTCTTCAAAACCAACTTTAGTAGTGTAAATTGACTATTAGAAACCAATCTTGAGTAACCCATTGACACATCCATATCATTGTCATCAAAACACTTGAATGGGTGAAGAAATAAACATTACAAAAGGCACACATAACTAAGGGATTCGAATAAAAATGGAGACAAAAAAAATAGAGACAAAAAGGTTGAAAAGTGATATAGACACAAAATATGGAATGATATATGCAAAAGTCATTTCATTGATAATGTTTAATAAAAATATCCATTACATAGGACACCTATCCGCCTTTGGACAAGGGTAGGTAGGTTTTCCTTTATTGACATTACATCAAAGGGACAAGAAAAATGAAGGGGTTTTCATCATGACCCTATCATTAAAATCAGGCCTTAGTGGAAGAACACGCATTTTATGGCTCGATATCTGGGAGATAAAGGTTATGAAGTGCTTTGTTTAAGATGACTAATACATATTTAGCCTTTTGCTCTTCGATCGATTTAGATCTATTCATCTTCCTGAATAGAATATCTCATGGAAAGACGGGAACATTGTTGGCTTCGATTCTCTCTCTCGACCTAATGATTGAGTCACCCTCTGGTTATAAATCATTTTTTCCTGCTACTTTCTTGACTGTGCATTAGCCTTGAATCCTAAGCCTCTTTTGTTGACTTGAGTGGTGACCTGTAGAGCTTAGGCTATCCCTTGTAGATTCTTGCCAAGCCTTTTTCTAGCACAAGAACCTTTGCCAACGGTCATTTTTAAACCTGAGTGGGTACTCTTTGACAAGTGGGATTCAAGTATTGGCAATCCTTCTCCCATAAATGTTGCATTAACAAACTCAAAGGATTAGAAAAATGACTCTAGTACATCTTTATTAAACTCTATGTAGATTTTTTTCAGTGAAAGTAGTGGCGATCATTTCTTCTTCAACCTCAATGGTGACTACTTTATCATCTATTACAAATTTGAGCTTTTGATGAAGAAAGGATGGGATAGCCCCAACGGAGTGTATCCATGGCCTTCCTAATAGGCAGTTGTAAGATGGATTAATATCCATAACTTGAAAGTTAACTTTATATGTACATGGGCCTATCTGGAGCTGGATTGTGATATTTTCAATTACTCTGTGACTGTTCCATCAAAAGCTTAGACTATGGTGTGGCTACTCTTGATGTTGGATTGATTGACAGAGAGTTTGCTTAATGTAGTCATGGGCATAACATTAAGTGTCGACCTATTGTCTATGAGTACTTTGGGCAAAAAGCGTCCCTTGCAATGGGTAGTGATATGCAGAGCTTTAAAATTGCCCCTGCCTCTAGATGAGATCTCATCATTAGTGAAAAAGATATAATTATCAATCGTGATGTTGTTCACTAGTCGATCCAATTTGTCCACGGAGATGTCCAGTGGCACATATGTTTCGTTTAACACCTTCAATAATGCATTTTAGTGAACCTCTAAATTAAAAAGTAGAGATAGCACAAAAATCTTTATGGGTTGTTTACTTAATTGGTCTATAATGCAGTATTCACTATACTGGATGAACTTGAGAAAGTCCAAGGCTTCTTTTTCACTCATGTACTTCTTTGACTTTTTCAGGCTTAAAATTATTTGCTTGAGCTTGAGTGGTACTGGTGCTTAGAGATGCATCAACCTTCTATTTTTTTTGAGCTGGGCCAGCGTAACACCTACAGCTATGGGCTAGGTGGCTAACTTTTTATAGTTCCATTGCAGTAGTCGCGAGAGTTATTTCTTCGATCATCATTATTTGATTCTCGTACTTCTATGGGATAGCTTTGTTGCTCTTATACGAGAATGGTTTAGGTACCTTGACAACTAACTTTGATGCAAGTGTTGAAAAATTAACCTCAAGATTTGACTTGCCATAAAGAATAAGGGGTTAATTTCTCCTGTAAGGCAGCTACATGGTTTCATCTTCTATCATGTTGATTGATTTAGCATCAAGTGTGGTTTCATGATAGAATTCTATCTGGCCTTCATTCATTATTCTTTGAACCATGGACCTAAGCTCCTTGCATGTTTGTAAGGTATGACCTACAACTGTGTGAAAGTCACAGAAGTTGTCAGGGTTGTCTTCTAATTTTTCTATTACGTTGAGTAATCCGACTTGAATCAATGCTTACAGACCAAGAACATTGGCATCCTTACATCCTCTATGCTTGTCTTGACTTCATATTTATTCTTAATGCTGATCATGTTTGTAGCTGGCTTAGTGTGATTTGGTAAAGGATTAGCAGCAATATT
This sequence comes from Adansonia rubrostipa, assembly GCA_038381775.1. NCBI lineage: Eukaryota > Viridiplantae > Streptophyta > Magnoliopsida > Malvales > Malvaceae > Adansonia > Adansonia rubrostipa. Next base: position 23,219 of record JBBYHM010144506.1, read on the forward strand.
TGGTCCCTGGTTTATCCCAAACTATAAGACTTTAAAGTTAATTAGATTTTGCACATTTCATTTGAAAGATATGCAGTTCTCGATGTCATGCCTTACTGCCCTAGCATGGTATTCACAATAGGCATTAGGGTTGTACCATTGTAGTATGGTGGTTTCTTTTTTGGGACAAAGATTAAGGCCACTAAATGATTTTGGAAGAAGGTTTGGTATAGTTCCTTATAGGTCATAGGGATAGGATTAAAATGTTATCTTTTTTAATTTGCACCTCGATTGCCAAGTGTATTATTGGTTGTTTAATTGGTACTTTGGTGAACTTGTAGAGGATAGCTTTACAGTAGGTTTGATAGGATTGCAAAAGATGGGTTCTAGTTTATGGCATGAATTGGCTCATGGGGTATTATGATAGGGTAAGAATATAGCATGGTTGGGTGGTAAGGGTTAGGTATTTGATGCCATTTTGGCTGAGATGAGCTAGCACAACTTATGGCATTAGCCTCTCTTTTCTTCTTCTTATTAGCAATAGGCTTCTTACTCGATCTAGATGCTTCCCTGGTAGATATTCTACCACTCTTAATGGCTGTATCAATCATTTCTATAGAGAAAACTAGGTCTATAAATTTTTTGGTGGCATTTCCTATGAGCTTATCATAATAAGGAGCACGTAAGGTGTGAATAAAAAAGACTATCATCTCTTTTTTTATAAGGGAAGGTTGTATTAGGGTTGCTTCTTCTCTCCACCTTAAGCGTATTGCTTGAAACTTTTAGTGGATTTTTTCCCAAAATAAATCAGCGAAAGTCGATTCGGTGCCCCATCTAACACGTACTGGTATTGATTTAGAAAGGCCTTAGCCAAGTTAGCCCATGATTGGATTTTTTCATTGTCTAGCTTGATATACCATTGAGCCACTACCTAGTGAGGCTATGCTAGAAGCAGTGGATAAGGAGCTTTTCATCTTTCTTGTACCCAACTATCTTTCGTAGGTACATTTGGATGTGGATAGAAGGGTTAATGGTTCTATTAAATTTTTTAAATTTTAAAGCCTTAAAGTTTAAGGAAAAGATAAGGTTGGACACAAAAGACAGCGATTGCGCGTCAAGGGCTTCAAACTTGTTACTCTCTTCGATAGCTCGAAGACATTTTTCTAGTAGCTGAAATCTGTTCATTTCTTCTGCAGTCATGGTGGACTTTTGACCTTTTGTTTTCTCTGGTTTCTCATGATCAAGGGTTATCAAATCGGCTGATAAAACTCCTATGTTAACCCTTTGAGTACCGAAAATGAATTAACCTATCGTAATGGGATTTAGGTGGATGACTAGCAGAACCTAGGAGGTAGTTGTAGGAGCAGGCTATTGTTCTTGTCTAGTTTCCCTTTAGGTTGGTTTTAGATTATTAGTTAGGGTACTTCCAGTGTTGGGAGGATCATCCCTTGTTTTAGTAGTGCTGGCTTGCCCTTTTTCTTTCATGGAGGCTGTCATTAGTTCCATAAGTCTCACAATTTGAGTTTGCATTTTGCTTTGCTAATAGAGTATTTGGTTCTGTGATTCCTTAACCATTAACTCAAGTCGCTCAATATGAGCTTCATGATCACTCTCCATGATTTGTTTGAGGTGTCATGTGTTGTAGCAATGCAGGATGTTAGGTTTGGTTTTCTTGATAGGTAAGGGGACTTTCAGTGTTGGGAGGATCATCCCTTGTTTTAGCAATGCTGGCTTACCCTTTTTCTTTCACGGAGGCTATCACTAGTTCCATAAGTCTCGCAATTTGAGTTTGCATTTTGCTTTGTTGATAGAGCATTTGGTCCTATGATTCTTTAACCATTAACTCAAGTCGCTCAATACGAGCTTCATGATCACTCTCCATGATTTGTTTACGGTGTCATGTGTTGTAGCCAAGCGGGATGTTAGATTCTGTTTTCCTAATTGACCTAGGAATCCCTTGCACTTTTATGGCCCAATTCTCGTATTAGACTTTCACTTAAAAATGTATTTATTGATGAGTGTTTATGATGCAATGATGAGTTTAGATAATGAATGATTGATGCAAGTGCATAGAACAAAATAATGAAATTAAATGTGCATATGCATTTGAGATAATTGATTCTTCAAACAACTTTATCAATAACATCATTCATAGAGCCATAAAAAGGTTTTCTCTTGTAACATGATTACATCTGAAAATATCTACTGTGATTAGATTGTGTAATCAAACAATTAAGAAAGCCTAAAAGTTGTTGCTCATGATCTCCAACAGGTACAATGTCTTACCTTATGGACCGAGCTACCTCAATCATGTCATCCGCCTGTTGTTGAGCCATTTGAACTTATTGAGTAAGGCGTTGATGTTGTACTTGGTAGTTTAGATATGCTTGGTCGATTGCCACTTGCCAATCTAGTTTACGCTGCTTGAAAGCCCTTGTGAGTTCATTTATATAACCTTGACAAATCTGGAAAGACTACTTTAACTCCTGGATTCTGTGGGTGAGGACTTCATTTTTGACCCTGGCAGCTCTCGCATCTCATATTTGTGTCTCAAGTCTTTGATTTCTTTATTGGTAGGTAGAGGCAAGAGCACATGCTCTTATGAATTTTTCTTTGCTGGTTCTGACTTCCTCCTTTTGCTAATTTAGCTTGCGATTAGGAGTGGCAACTTTTGCTTCCTATTTGACTAATGTCTTGTCAACACGTCAAGACTTGTTAGCTTTTCAAAGCGCCATATAATCCTTGGTTAAGCTTTTGAGGTCATCTTTAAGGCGATCCCTTTCTTTGATGACTTAATCTATTTCACTACTCCTAAGATAGATATCCATCTCTAGCTGGCTTTTTTCCTTCTTAAGTGAGAGATTTCTATGATAAAGGATGCTTTTTCTCATTTGAACTCCCTCCTAAGTAGTTCGATCTCAAAAGGAGGCTCTTCTATTAGGATTTATAGTATCCTAGAGCTAGGTGGTGGAAATGGGTTATTGATACGGTAGAGTCTCCATTCTTCATATCCAGGAGTGGTGGGGCTTCCTCTCCAGTATCTTTCCATACAATGGATCTTCTTCTAAGCTTGGAAAGCTAATTGGACTTTTGCTTTATAATTGGGCTCTCTGTATTCAAAATCCTAATGTCCAAAGTCTTCGAAGAATGAGATGAATTGCTGGCACTAGAACTAACGTAATACCAATAGAGGAGCATAACTGGTACTTCCCCATAATCCTAGGAGTGGTACACAAGTGTAGTCTCCATAACTGTATACAATCGATTGAGGGAACACCCACGGGGCTTTCCACGTGACTTCCTCCACCTTGATGTTTAACAATTCCTCAACCCAATGCTTTTCTATCTTATTTTAATGACATTTTTCCTCTAATGCCATGGAAAAAGGATTGATCTTGAAGAAAAAATTTTGCCTAGATCTCCCTGTCTTAAAACAAAGATGACCTAGGAGCTATATTTGGAGCAATAGGGTGCACCCGATAAACTTTCCTGTTCTCGTTCTTTTACAAAAGCTGAGGGCACAGATGGTTTCGACGATGATGGTGGAAGTAGGGTTGATGTTACAACATAGGCGAGAAAAGAAATCTGTGACTGCCGCCTCTACATAACCCAAAGTCTTTGGGAATATAATGAGCCCGTAGATTGCTAGAGCGTAGACATATTGAGCTTTCTTTTGATTAAAAAGATTTATCATGATCTCTTTCAAGTTGGCCCAAGAGATGCATCCGCTGCTCCATTTTACTTTGACGTGACTATCAACCCATGGTTCTGTGGTCTTAAGAACTTGCCTTAACTTTTTCTTGAATGTAGAAGGCGTTAGTGCTTTGCAGTAAATTCGGTCTAACTTGGCCGTTTCTATGTTGAGCAGAGCTGTGTACTTATCAATGGTAAGGACTCAATCTTATTGGTTAAAGGTGAAACATCGGCAGGCTAGATTCCATAATTGTGCCGCTGCTCGCAGCAAGCCATCATCCAATTGAACTCGAAGTAAGAGAGCTATATCGTTGTACTTTTTAGTGAAGGCTTTTTTCTCGTTATTGTCCCAACTGTCCCAAATGTGCTTTGGTTCTTGACAATTATTCTAACTGTAGACATCTAATTTTGTCCGGGTTTCTTTTTCAATAACCTTGAATATCCGAGACCGAGAACTTCATTGCCAACCTCATTTTATGAACAAGACATTTTCAAGACCTTTTTAGTCATAATTTAAACAGTTATAAGTTTGCATAACAAAAAAGGTCAAATTTTGATCTCTAATTTTGGATATACAAAACGAATATTTAAGAGAAAAATTATTTTTTAATTATTTCTTTTCAAATTTTGAAAACATATTTATGGGAATGATATAATAGTCAAATTTCTCATTTTTGGAAATTTTTTGAGAATTTTTCGTTAAATTTAGGAAATTAACCTTTGTATATTTTTACTGATACCTGCGTGGTATTTATGTTGATATGCACTCTGAAAAATTAAAAATAATCAATGAAAAATTTGTGTCGGCAAATTATACCACAAGGTGTCAAGTTGCTCATTTTTTTAATTAATTTTCAATTTTTTTAAAGTATCGCGAGTATTGTACTCGTGAAAAAATTTTTTTGGTAAAATTATTTTGAATTTTGAATTTTGGATTTTCATCTTTATCATTTTATAAATTAATATTTTGAATAATATGTTTTATTTAATTCATTTTATATAATTTTTAATTTATTTTTAGAAATTTTATCGATTTTAGAATACGAACTTTTCATTATCTGTAAAATTTTTGGTGTAATTTTTTCAAGTTTTAAATTTTAAAATTCTTAAAATATTCACATTCAACTACTATTAAATCAGTTTTTTTAAATTTATTTATATGTTATGAATTTTAAAATTTTTTCCTTTCAAAAATACTGAGTTTTCTACTCCATGATTTTTTTTGGTAAGATTTTTTTGAGTTTCTAATTTCTAAATTTCTTTAAATATTATTATTTAATTTAAATTAAACAGTTTTAAGAATTTTAATTTATTTTATAAGTTTTAGAATTTTTTCTATTACCGAGACATGAAGTTTTCTACTCGTAATTTTTTTGGTAAGATTTTTTTGAGTTTATAATTTTTAAAATTTTGCAAATATTATTGTTTAAGTCATATTAAATCAGTTTTAAAATATTTAATTTATTTTATAAGTTTTTTTTGCATAAAATAATTTTCCTGGTAAAGGTTTTTTCTCATAAAATTTTACGAGTTTATCACTTTTAATATTTTTTCTGTAAATTTAAAAAATTATTATTAGATTAAATTAAATTAACTTTATGAAATTTTATTTCAAATATAAAATTTTTAATTTTTACAATTTAGTCATTCTAATTAAATTTTACGGTATAATTTTACGGATATTATAAATATCTCACAAAATCTCTAGAAATGGATGATGTCATGGATGACACAAGCCACTAAATGACAAAAGCAATTAATTAACATCAAATCAAAATCAAATAAGGTCAAATTAAATTAATATAAAACAAATAAAATAAAATAAAATAAAATAACAAGGTGGTAGAATAAGGGAGGCCAATGGCCAAGGGGTTTTTCTTCATCATTTCGCTGATCCTCTCTCTAAAAACGAAAAGAAATAAAGCTTTCATGGAAGGTTAATGGCTTCCATAAGCCAAAAACCTTAAAATCAATTAAATTACTTGAATTTTATTATGTTTACCAAGCTTTAAAGGTAGGTTTTTTACCAAATTTCTTTTTTTTTTTGGTTACTTTTTACTCTTGATTCTTCATTTTTCGGAGTCAATCATGTTAAGGCTCATGGATTTTCATCCAGGTTGAAAGGCTAAACATGATAACATAGAAATCTTTTGTATTTGTTGTAATTGTTTTATTTTTTTATTTGTTAATTTTTTTACATAGAATATTATTCTTGTTGTTATGATTTTGGTTTTGTTGTGTTTATGCTGATGTTTAAATTACTTTTTTTATGTTATTTTGATGATTAATATGTTGATCAATATATTAGTATATTTATTTTATGATTTTACTTTCATTTATGTGTAATAATAATTATTTATGCTTGTTTTCATGATTTTTTTATCAAAGTATGCATATATTTCATGATTTCCACTTTGGCCAAATCTGATTGGAATCTTTGATGATGATTTTGTGTTTATTTTTTGTGATAATTTTATGTTTTTTATTTTGTAGGCTATTTTGCAATATTAATAAACATAGGGACTAAATTGTAAAATATTGGATTACTTTTAAGAACCATTCTTGCTTCACCGAGAGCTTCATGGCTATATGAAAATTGGTGTTGTGTGTTTACAAACATGATTTAGACATTTTTAACACTTTAGGGGGTTATTTTGCAATTTTAGGAATTTTAAGGTCTAAATTGCAAAATAGGCAAAAATCGTGTTTTATGACCAAAAGTGCTTGGCCAAACCTTCATGCAGATTTTTTTCCATGATTTTTGGGTTAATTCTTGTCTGATTCAATGATTTTTTTTGATGTTCTGTGATGTTATTTTTATGTAAGGGTCAAAATACAAATTTAAAAAATTTAAAGTCTATTTTGCAAAATGTAGAAAAATTTTGTTTTAAGGCCAAGGTGTTTGGCCAAATTCTTTTTGACATATTTGCTATATTTTCCACATGATTTTATGATTCTTTTGGTCATTTCATCATGTAGGGATTAAAATGAAAATTTAAACAAGTTTAGGGATTAAATAGAAAATTTTCATATTTAAGGGGCAAAACGGATATTTTACCAGTTTTAAATGTTCTTATTATTTCGATGGACTTCTGTAGGGATATAGAAATTTTCAAAACTTTCATACTTTTTCCATCTTCTGAAGGATACGAAATGTAATTTTCAAAATTTTAAAGGCTTGATTGCAAATTTTGCATTTTAAGTCAAACTTAAACATTTGGCTTTTCCATTTAGACTAAATTCATCTACCATTCATCATTTAGGTCATGTTAAGGTCCATTAGGGTTATCGGGATACTTTCATGTAAAGGGTATACCCTAAGGGCATTTTTGTAATTTTGCTCATCGAGATGCTTTGTTGCCAAAAGTGAATGTTTAGGATTCATTTAGCCTTCTAGGGTCATTTTAGGGTTCACTAGGAGCATCGAGATACTTTCACTTCGAAGGTATACTATAGGGTATTTTGGTAATTTTTTTAAATTCAAGTCCTAGATAGCAACCAGGATGCTTTTGTGCTAAAGGTGCATATTTAGGATAGGTTCATCCAATTCTCATCATTTTAGTATTCATTAAGGGTATCGAGATATTTTCATGTTGAAGGTATACCCTAGGGGCATTTTTGTAAATTTTATCACCGGGATCTTTTAGTGCCAAAGGTGAATGTTTAGGATTTGTTTAGCCTTTTGAGGTCATTTTAGTGTCCATTGAGGTACCGAGCTATTTTTATGTCGAAGGTATGCCCCAAGGGTATTTTCATAATTTTTCCTCATTGGGATGCTTTTATGCCAAAGGTGAATGTTTAGGATTCATTCCGTCCTCCAAGGTCATTTTAGTGTCCATTAGGGGTACCCAGATACTTTTATGTCAAAGGTATACCCTAAGGGCATTTTTGTAATTTTTTTAGTCGGGATGCTTTTATGCCAAAGGTTAATATTAGGATTCATTCAACCCTTCAAGGTCATTTTAGTGTCTATTAGGGGTATCGGGATACTTTCATGTCAAGGTATACCCTAAGGTATTTTCATAATTTTCCTCACCGGGACGCTTTTATGCCAAAGGTGAATGTTTAGGATTCATTTAGCCTTCCAAGGTCATTTTAGTGTCCATTAGGAGTATCGAGATGCTTTAATGTCAAAGGTATACCCCAAAGGCATTTTCGTAATTCTTTTCACAAGGATGCTTATATGCCAAAGGTGAATGTTAGGATTCATTCAGCTCTCCAAGGTCATTTTAGTGTCCACTAGTGGTACCGAGATACTTTCATGTCGAGGCTATACCCTAGGCGCATTTTTGTAATTTTTCGTACTGAGTTTCTTTTATGCCAAAGGTGAATTTTTAGGATTTATTCAGCCCTCCATGGCTATTTCAGTGTTCATTAGGGGTATCTGGATACTTTCATGTTGAAGGTATATCCTAGTGGCATTTTTGTAATTTTTTGCCCTAAGATGCTTTTATACCAAAGGTGAATGTTTAGGATTAATTTAGCCTTTTAAGGTCATTTTAGTGTGCATTAGGGATGCCAGGATACTTTTATGTCGAAGGTATACCCTATGGGCATTTTGGTAATTTTGTTAAAACCAAGTCCTATGTGATTACAAGGATATTTTCGTGTCTAACGGACACATTAAGATTAGGTTCATCATTTTAGATTGTTATTGAGTTTTAGGAAGTTGTATAAATATTTTAATAAAATATAAAATTTTCTTTTTAAAAATTTAAGGCAATATCTTCAAGTTAAAATAATATGTAGAATTTCTCCCAAAATATGAGAGAGGTTCTAAGGATTATTTTAAATTGAGATATCCTTTTCAAAATGGAAATTGGGTTTTTAAAAGTAATAATGAAACCTTTTGCATTCATATAGCCCTCCACCGAGATGTAAAAGATATTTTTAATTTTAAAACTTTCTGTATTCCTCTAGTTTTCTGTTAGAATACAAAGGAGAATGATAAAAAGCTTTCGTGTTCCACTGGTCTTCTGATGGAGTACATAAGAAATTTTAACTTCCAAAATTTTGAAAACTCGATCTTCCTAATATAGAATAATAAATTTGTTTTAAAATTTAATATTTCGAGAATCTATAATTAAATGCCATATGTTGAAACTGAATAAACATTAAGTTTCAAGTTAACACATAATTAATAAGGTACCGATTTGCAGGCATCACGAGAGGGACGATCCTCACTTATGATGGTAACCGACTCCCAGACCCTTTTATATGATCTCTGGTATGATCACGGGCTTTTGATTTTGTATTATAGGATTTCGTAACCCTCAAAATACAAACTCTGATAGGTGACCAATCTCACCTAACCTAAATAGATTAGTGGCAACTCTAAATAAGTAGTCATTTTGTAATGACTATTTATGATTAAGTCAAGTGAGCGAAATCATCTTGACCACCCAGTCCCCAAAAATAAGAAAATATCAATAATGATAAGGCCTATAGAAATAAGATAATATAAAATAGTGATAAATTTAACAAATATAAGAGCGAAGGCCATTTAAGTCGGGCTTGGTTTGGATTTGTATCCGGGACACGTTACGATAGCTTGGAGACTCCATTGGGGACAGCTAGAGAGTCAGGCCGAAAATTAATTACATGTTAACTAAATTTTGATTAATTTGGTTTCAACCAATATTTAACTATAATTCCTGATATTTTCAAAATAATTTTTTTCATTGTATTTTTTACTTTTAAATTTTAGTATGTATTCTTTATATTTTTCACTAACCTTTTTGTTTCCTTTGCAGCATTATTTTTTAGGGGAATTTAGGATAGGGGTTTTTACTATTTTTGAAAGTGTTAAGTCATAAAATGTAAGTTGTTCCCCCGTGCACACTGTGCAGATGCATGTGCATTAGATTCTCTTCCACATATACGGAATGGGCATAGGTACCCAATATTTTAGGAGGGGGTGAAGTAGTTTTGCCTTCTGAGGTGTTAGCCTCTATCTGGGCTAGTGAAAAGCCTCCCAGGTGTAAATTCGTACGCCTGCCCGAGATGTTAGCCTTGTGATGGGTAAGGATTAAGGTACCTCGTCAGTTGTTCTAGACTCAGGGAACAATTCGAGAACCTATTTAGATGCCTAACCTAAACCTCATGTAATAAGCTATAGGAAACTCACCTAGTTAGAGCAATAGCCGATTCTAGAGAATACCAAATTAGATACACATGGGGGAATGCTTCTAACCTTTTATTGTTATAATTTGAGTTTCTTCATTTTATTAATTATATGTTGTGTTATTATCATATATTTTGCTTTTATTAATTTGTCATATTATGAAGGAGTTTTTTATTCTTGGCATCACATTTATATATATCCCATGGACACTTGTAAATTCATTCATGTATCTGCGAAGTTCACATTCTTATATGTTTATGCATCCATAATTTCCATAATGTATTAATCCATTTTATTTATTGTATTTTAAGAATCAAGAGATGGGTGATAATTCAAAGGCAAAGGTCAATAAGTTCACGTTCAACTAAGAAGAGTTCAACCATAAAGTCCGTGGAATGGAAAATCTGCTCAATAGACTCATAAAAATGGTTGAAGGTTTACATGAAGGAAAAACTATCACATATTGGAAATATTAGAATACAAGGGAAATCAAATGATTGTGAAGATAACTTTTTGGACTACTTGCCAAATTTTGTGAATATAAGGTTAAAAAAATGAATGATTAAGGTTCTAAAAAATCCCTTAGAAGCACAACATAGTTAGGAAAATATAATATTTGCAAGAGCAATTCTTTTTGTTACTTTGCTTTTAAATTTTGTACATATGACTATGTATGATCACAATTAGTGGATAAGGTAGAGAATTTTGGTAAGTATACAATGTTGTTGAGTCATGACTCAAATTCCTTGAATTGCTACTTCTACAATAATCTTTTTGTTTGTTGAATCATGTCTCATTCACTCATTTATATATTTGTTCATTTATGCATTTTTTTCAGTTATTGACATACATACATGGATAATGATAGAGATAATTTTTTCATTTTTGAGGCAAAGTAACACGAATCATGAAATGGAAGACATCACAAATTGCAAGCTCGATGAAGTTTCTCGAAACAAGAAAGTCTGTTTGCACCCCGTAAAATATTATTTATACTTTTACTGAGGATTCGGGGAAGTATAAGCTTAAAAACAATTTTTAACATTTAAGATAGGCAGTCAGTGGACACTAATATTGGTTCTCTTTCATAAGGGTCAGTTGTAAAAATCGTTGCATGAAAACAAAATTAAAGTCCTTGACTTTAACAAGAATGAAAGCTCCTAAAAAACCGAAACCATAACAAAAAAATTGTTATTATTACAATAGTCCTGTATCATAACAACACTTCTATCGAGGATCGAGGAAGTGCAAGCTAAAAGGCAACCACTTTTTGGTGTTCAGTATATGGAAGCCAGTCCCATAATACATATTCATGCTAACCAAGGGACAACAAGTAGCGTATATGGGATGAGAAAGTAATTCTATCGTAACTGATAAGACCCTAAGAAGTCGAGAAATAAGGAAATCCATTCGGACGATGTCCTTGACCCTAGCCTTTCATTGTTTAGCAACCTTAACAGAACCAAAATGATCTCTACCATTCCAACAGAACCTAGAAAACTTCCTCCCTAAGGTAGTATAATTCGAGTGTCAAGACGCAACACTTTTTGTCTAAGGATTCTATCAACCAATGCATGCTGTTCAATGTGAAAATAATCTAGAGTATCAGTATGATTAGTAGGAGATCGTAGGCTACTGTAAATTCCAACTTGGATTACTTGGATGATTCTTTGCTATGCAATGAGATTTTGGATTCATCTTCTCTTCTAAGGAATTTAGTAAAGAGTCACATAATGGTTGTCCTCATGGCATGATTGTGATGAAAGGAAATAGCCATGTATCTTATGGAATTTTTGATTTTGAAGACTTAGAGTTTAATGCACCTCTAAATCTTCTACAATTCAGCCATAAAGGATGCCAATTCAGTGAAATTCTAAGAGTGGATGGATGACTATTAAGGCTGATTAGTCTAAGGGTCATCGACCTTTTTGTCGTATGCCAATCAGGGGTAGTTTCTACCTCGACTTCAAAATTTTATACATTTCCTATGAAATAAATTTTGATTTGTAAATAGTATGCATACTTCACTAACCATGAACTTTGTTTATAATGATTTCCAATATTTAGGATAATGAAAACATTTTGGAAAATTTTTCTTTGGTAGGTGATCACCATTAGTTTGAGCTCTCTCAGAAAGGTCTTTCACCTTTACATATATGATTCTCCAAACATTCAGCTATAAACTTTCCACACCCAAATGTTCTTTTCTATGTATTCCTTGAAGGTCTAACAAATAGGTTATGCTCCTAAAAGATTCAGATATCGATAGTTTGACATGTGTTAAAATAATGATAGTAATTTTGAGATTTCCCTTATTTTGATAATCTTTTGCCATAATTTTCATGACACTTCCAAATCCTTACTTCAAGAAGAATAAGACTGAACATAAGCCAAAATCTCTTTTTCCTTTTAAGCAAAACTTTTTCACACTAATTTTTGGTACATAAGAAATAAGATCTGAGATCTTTTCCAGGCCAATCTAATTTTCTTTCTTAGAGGCTCAACTAGTCATTGGTGGCTATGAAGCTAACATATTGAAGGGCATACTTTAAGCCTTTATTGAGTGCAGCATCATGTTATTGAAGTATTGAAAATGATTTTGAAAAAATAACCTTTTTTCTTCGTAGCGAAATGCTTGACCAATTTAAATGGCTATGTTTGAAATGAAAAATGGCCTTCTTTCTCTATCTTTTTTTAAATATAGAAAATTATTTCATTTGCAATCCCCTTTGAGCCTTATTGATTATTTTCTTTCTCTAAACCCTAATTAAGGATCACCCTCCACACTAGAGGGCAAGTAAAGCAAAGCTTCAAGATTAGAATGGGCAAATTCCATTATAAAGTTACGAAAAGAACAAATCAGACATCATGAAGTAAATTTTGACGAAAGAAGAAATTTCAAGTTTAAACATTCCAAGTGAAGAATGAAGAAAATTTCAAGTTCTTTTAGAATAAAGAACGATGAAAGTTTTGAAGAAAGAAAAAAAGAAATAAAAAAATGAAGAAAACAAAAGTTGTTGAAGAAAAAAGATTTGTTTATCTTGAAAAAATACCGAAATCAACTTTTTCTGAAAAGAACTGATCCTTGATTCAATTACCTTAAACACTTTATTTCGACCTATTTATCATTTTCTTTCTAAACCCTAACCATGGCCTACATTACATACCTAACAAAGTCCATTTTGATCAGACATAGCTATCTAGGTTATTAGGCTCTTCCTAGGAAACTCTTTAAAATTTCATTTTTTTGAATGGTTTTTAAGTTTTCAAAGCCTAAGATTGCTCCTAAATCAACAGAAATAGTCACCAATCAGAGAGAACCCATCATCCTAATTCAAAAATGATCCCAAACCTTTGAAAATTTCATGACCTCAACAAAAGGTTAAGTCAAATACCCTGCATTGATTCCTTTCCAAATAACCTTTTAAAATTTTGTAGCTAACCTTGAGAATTAATGCTTACCAAAAGCCTTTTAAATCAATTCTTTGAGTGTTGATGTTTACTAGAATTAGTTTAACATCTGTCAAGGTATTGTATTTGAAGATTAAAAGGATGTTATAAATTGATTGTTTGTCTTTCAAGGAATTCTTTAAACAAACATCCAATTGAATTTGGTCATAGTAAACCTCAACTTTGTCATATTAATTTCTTCAAGATAAATTTTAGTAGTTTCACCCATTTGTACCTCTAAATTCATTTCTTCATCTTATTCAAAAAAGTCCCGAATGATGATCATTCATTATAAGAAAGTTTTAACATCATGATGAAGATAACATATCCATTATCCTTGATATTTGGAAATCCATGGTTGAAATTGTTTTCGAATTTTCATAGATTTTGATCAATTTTTTTCGAAGGTCAGAATGAGAAGGTGATCTTATTTCATAAATTCTGGAATTTTTATGAAATATGATGCTTTTCATGATTTCGTAGAAGCAAGCCAATATGCCTTGAGCAGATTTTTATCTAATTGTATAAGTTATATCACTGAATCAATGAACACTAATTTAATATTTGATATTTGATGACTTTTTAAGAAAGATTGAA
>JBBYHM010145478.1:8347-36995 GCA_038381775.1 Adansonia rubrostipa
AACTTTTAAATTAATCGATCTACGAGATTCTTTAGCTTCTATTATAAGAAAAAAAAAATCTACAAATGCACTTGATTTTACTAAATTTCGTGAAGGCTTTTGAATTTGTGTACAATTTTTCTTTTTTCAAAGCTCGATAACATTTTGCTATTGATTATGGTTCATACTAACTGAATTGGTCGCAAATAGATTCGTCATAGAGAGGTTGGCAGATAGATCATATTGGCACTTGGCTCAAACATTAAAGAACTTCAAACTTTATGAAAGGGATTAGCCTAAAGTTGTTTTCATTCATTTCGTTTGACAATGTCAAAGCAATAAAGGTTAGAAATAAATATGGCCAACCAATTTTCAAAATAATAATAAAAAAAATTGGCTTGAATAAAGCCTTCACCAATATGCATGCATGTGCATTAGTTATACTCTCTCAAAGTTCCAATTTAGGCAAAAAAATGGCAAATCTCTTAGGATCACCAAATCAGAAAACAATGCTGTCAGTAAATAATACTGATGATGATGATGATAAATATAAGAAAACAAAAACAATTATTTCCAATTTTTGTTTTCTGAATGTGAAAACAAAGGAAAGGACAATAATATTTCACTGGTTTTCCGGCATAAAATGAAAAGAGAATCCAAGTTTCATTTTCACACCTTTATTGTGTTCGGCAATGCTATGCATATAGTCTATGAAATACAAGAGAAAAACAAAGCAAAAGGGGTAACATGCTTTATGTGACCAATTTTAGTCCACTGGGTCTAGTTGTATGAAACAATAAGACGCGAATTATTTTGTCCTTTCATATCATGTTGATTGCAAGTAGAAATTTTATATGGAATAGCTAGCAATGATTTAATGTCAAACATAATTGAGTAGTTGACTAGAAAAAAAAAATAAAAACATTGATGGGAAGGGACAAAGCGCCCATTGTCTAGTCTTCTCTTTTTATCCATAAATTGAGTAATATGTCAATTGCTGTAACAAATATCTTGCTTCAAATTCTTGACATGGAGAAAATTGAAGAGGGTAACAAGGTTCTCAGCGGTACCATATAACTAAAGTCATAATAATTATTGAATTGCATGTTAATAACGTGAAAATCGTTATAGAAAATCATGAGTATCATGACTGTTCAATTTTAATAATGTACAAGAAATGTAACATATAAAAAAAATTTCACGTGCATTGTTTATAAGTACACAATTCTTGGTTGATGTTAACATGTATGTATATATCCAATAATGTTATTGACTAGTAGAAATACGGGATAATGATGTTATTGACTAGTAGAAATACGGGATAATGATGTTATTGACTAGTAGAAAATTTTGGTTGCTGGGGGGGGGGGGGATTGTTATATATAGGGAGATAACAATTTCAATTATATGGTAGTAGTGGAATGGACTGTCTTGCTCAGCTTCAGCATCCATAGGAAACCGGCGATAGCAGTCCTTGAATGCTTGGTTGCTGTAGTTCATTGCAATGTGGCTCTTAATCAAAGGGCTGATTTCGATATCATCTGAGACTATGGGAGATGCTGATGCCACATCCCTGATAAAAACATAAATTGCAAAAGATGGAAACCAGTTAATGCTTTTTTCATGGGAGTGGGATTACCGAATATTTGTCTCAAAATCCTTAAAAAAAAAAAAAATTCTAACCTCAAACATCACATTTCTATGGCTGTTTGGACTTCAGATAAGATGAGGTTTTGTTGCGAACTATCCTTTCCTGATATTTGATATTTGCAAAGCTGTACATAAAAAAACAAGCAAAAAGACGTAGAGAGCAAGGCAAAACAAGTGAACCAGTTTGGAGTCAAACTAAATCACAATTATTACGTACACTAGAATCAACATAAATGCTCGCTTTTTAAGTTACAAAAGGGAACAATTGTTACACCAAGGTTCAAGTGCCAAGCAATGACTATTACTTTCACACACTTAAATTTCTTCCAAAAACAAGTCTATCTTTAATATTTGCTTGAGGAAAAGTTAATTGCTTCAAGAAAGCTGGTGCTGGGCGTACGTAATTTTTTTTTCTCTTTTTCTGCACCTGGCATTTCACTCACCTTCTGTCTATAATAGTTGAGTCTTTAGCCTCATCAGATCCACAACGGCTCAAGTAACACGGAAATCCAGTCTTCATCTGAGATTAGCTGAAAATAATTCATACTTGATAATATTATTAAATATGATACGAATATAATATAAAAAAATAATTAAAATATAATAAGATAAAAAAATAATAAAAATATAAAATAAATATATTAAAATTTATATAATATAAATTATTAATATATATAAATTTAAATAAATATATAATATTTTAAATATGATAAACATGTAAATGGATGGTCAAATCTAAAAAAAAAAAATTCCTTTCTCTAGCTCTAATTGAGGGTCCTGTACAAACAAATACCCAGGGTTCTAACAGTTTGCAGAAGATGGATCATAAAAATATAGCCCAAACGTTTCTTGTGTAATTGCCATTGGGCCCAAGAAACAAGTATTACCTAATTAAGTAGCCGAAACTTGCCGAAGATTCCAATGTCAGTGCAATGCTATACACTTATATTCAAGCCCAAATACATAGAACTTCGGGAAACTGCAACCCAAAAAAATGGGTACTAAGCATACAGCAGTTCAGGGATGCTTATGTGCTAGCTCAACGACACCGAGTCTGATTGAGCGTTTACCCTCTAATTTCTTTGAGTGAGAAGGAACGGTATCACAGATTTTATTTGAATAGATCAGGAGATTAAAAATAATAATAGCTGTAAAATTAATAATTGTAATAATGAGATTATAATCAATACTGAAATATATTATTTAGATGCATATCAACTAGAGGAGTGAGATAAAAATGAAAATAAAAATAATTATTAAAAATATTAATGTAAAAGTGTGTTTATAAATTATTTATATATTTAATAATATTTTAAATTCTAAAATATATAATATTTTATATATTTATTTAAAAATTTTATTTAGTTAAATAATTATTTTATAATTATATAAATTATTTATTATATTTATTAAATAAAATATATATTAAAATAATTTAAATTTTTTATAAAAAATTTAAAAAAGGGGTGATGGATTCCAATGTAGCATTTGCATTTGCAGGGTGCAATTAACATCAACAAGGTCATAAGGGACTCCCATTTTACTCTTGGATGTCCAAATGAACCTTAAATCAATTTGGCTGAAGGGTAACATGCTATGAAAATAAATCTCGACAAAGTTAATTTGTGATCTTTCGATACATTCTTATGTTATTTGAATTTTTCATTCTTTTCATTTCATTCAATATCTTTATTCGATACATGTTTAAAAGTAGTTTGCTGCACAATACGTTTTCACTAATTTCAAAGAGATTACAATTTTAAAATAATCTATAATATAATATTCCTACTCCTATCGGAGTAATTATAGTCAACCTTTTTCTTTGTATCTTTTATCTTCTATATAATAATAATCAAAATAATAGTAATAATAATAATAATAATAATTTCTTATTAGACTTTTTCATTCATTATTGAACTTGAGCATTTTAGAGTAAATAGAGATAAAAGGAATATTTTATTATTATTATTGGTGCAAGATAACATTCCCACATTGATTAGCCAAAGATATGGACGGTAATTTATAAAGCAAATGCCACCCTTCCCCTATTAAGATGACTTTTCTCAAAGCACAAAACCATAAGGACAATTTGTGCACTGCTATAAGGCAGACAATATCTCATAACGAGCATAGTCAGACAAATCCTTGAATCAACAATGGCACTGTCTGTGGGAATCGATGAGCATGAAACATGCGCCAAAGAAGAAAGTCTTTGCAACTAAAGTGGCTCATAATCGAAATCTCATTTAGGCATATAAACAAATAACTGCCACCCTTTTCTGAAAAGACAAAACCGTATGCATTGCTCCAAAGCGAACAATACATCATAGCGGGTACAGTCCAACAATCCTTACATCAACAATTATGGATTAAATCAGAGTTCTTTTAAGCTTTTCTTTTCATATATGAGTTTTGTATTTTTTATTAAATTTTATCTTGAAATTAAAAAGCGTATTTATTTTTTACTTAGAATTTAAGCCAAAAAATACATCTCCATATCTTTTTATTTCTTGAGTAAAGAGGTAATTGAGGTGCAATTAACTTTTATTTGCATGAAAAAAATTCATTCAATATTAAAATTAGACTCAATACAATTTTCATTTTTTTGAGTAAACAAGTAATTGAGGTATAATTATTTTTCTTTGTAATTGTATAAAAAATCCATTGGATATTAACTTGGACTTATATTAGAATTTTAATAGATTTTTGTTAAAATTTGATGCATTTTAAATATTAAAAAATTACTTTTTTATATCTTTATCTATTATAGTTTTATTAAACTTTATTACTTTTACGCAATGTTTGGATAGATAACAATAAAAAAAAAGAAAGAAAAAGATAAGAAAGTTGACAAAAGGAAATGATATATATATATATATATATATATATGTCTTGTTTAAATAGGTAAAATTAATAAAGGAAAAGAGAACAGAATTTTGTCAACCATTGTTTGGCTAAACAAAAGAAAATAATGGAAGTGCATTATTCAATAACGTTTTTCAATTTTAACCTTTTTATAAAATAATACATAGTGAGAAAATTATTTTTAAAATAGTAATAAGACTCAAGTAGAAAAGAATTTGATGGTTGAAACTAGTGTTCTGGAGTAAGTTTACGATATAAAAATATAAAAGAATCTAAATTGATTTAAAATTTAAAGAGGGTATAAAAGATATTTCATAAATTAAAAAATTATTTTTATTTTTCCTTTTCCTTCACTTTCTCTTAAATTGGGTTAAACAAAAATTAACCATCTTAAGGAAAGCAAGGGAAATTCATCTCTCCTCATTTTTTTCATACGTAAAAAATTAATTTTATCCAAAACGAAGGAAATGAATTTCTTTTCCTTCTCTTTCTTTAACCCAATCCAAAATAGGGTTAAATTACACTACAAAAAAGGGGTTTTAGCAATGAAAAGTAGTGATGAAATCACATTTGCTCTAATTTGCGACGAAAATAGCAATGACAAAAACATTTGTCTTCGTTGCAAAATTTGTCGCAAAGTACAGAGGATACATTTGTGACAACTCATTTGTCATAGAAGTCATCGCTAATGTCTGCACGAAATGGTGCCAAAATTTTGTGACATTGTATTTGTCACCAATATTGTCATTAAATTTGCAATGGAAAAGTTTTGTCACTCTAAATCATGGCTAACCTTCATGCGTAATGGTGCCAAATTTTGCGATGAAGTATACATCGCAAACGATTGCACATTTATCGCAAACTTGTTGATGAATTCATAATGCAATTTTTCATCACTGATCTATAGAAAAAATATTGTGACAAATAGTTTTTCATCGATAATTTTTTGGCTGAGTATTATTCTAAATTTTTATCGATGTTGTCTTTGGTGTTCATATGTTAATTACTAATTACTAAAATATTATATCATTTTAATAATATTTTAAAATATTATTAAAATACTATAATGTTTTGTTGTGTGGTTACTTAATTCCATCAGCATTATAGTATTTAATTTATTAACTTATGAGTATTTGTATTTAGTGTATTAATTATCAATTCTTAAAATATTATGAAATGCTTTCATGTACGTCTCATTTCTAATGTAATTCAAATGAGATTTTGATTTAATGATAAGAAAATATTTTCGAATCTTTGAGATTTTAGATTCAAGGTTAACGATGAGTTTAATCCAACTTTATGTTAAATTTATGTTAATGTTTACTTATATAAAAGTTATATTTAGTTATGATTTCAATTTTATTAAAAAGAATATTGGTTATAATATAGTTTTATTTGCCTGAAGTTGAATACAAGTAAGTAGGTGATTAATTAAAAATTACACGAGTTAGAGTATCCATTTATTAGTTTGTTCCTATATACTCATAGTTGATTATCTAAGTGACTTTTTTTAAATTGTATTGTGCATGTGCAAAATAGCATTTTAAATTTTCACTTGATACATCAATTCTACATCGAACCTTAATAGCTTAATGATGGATGCTGATACTATTGCATGTTGATTGCGTCTTTAATGTCATTAATTGAGTCGCTGGGCCATTTTTATCAATCTTATACTGGTTTCATTAAGTTTGACATGTAACTTCATGTTTACCTCTTCACTCAGTTAATCTTATATTATGTGTTTTAGTTTAATTAAATTTAGTGTTTTGGTCATCAAAGTTTATCTCTTGTTATCTGAAACAAAATGGTAAGCTTTTTGATGTACGTTCTTATATGTCCTTAATAAATGTTAATATTTCTTCAATATTTGTTTAAATTTCTTACTTGTTAGTATAAACGCACAACCATGGTGAAATTTGACAAAGAATGCTAGCCTCTTTCTCTTCGTCTAACCCTTAACAACTATACACTGGTGGACAACATAAACACATCAGCCTTTCCTCTAACCTTTAATAATATATTAAGGGATAACTTGGACACATGCAAACTAGATCTACCTTAGTTCCACCTTTTTTAGTGCAACACTCAAATGATGAAGGAAACACAGGTGAAAGTACTTCATTTTTTAATCATATGCAATATAGTTCGTTTAACTATCCTAAAAACCATTTTTTTGTTTCTAACCTATTTGCAAATTCACAAATGGTACATATGTTGTGAGGCAACTTAATAAAATAATAGATAACTATTGTGGGGCAGTTGATCAATTACACCATCACTCCAAAAATAATTAAAGATTTATAGTGGAATGAGCCTAAGGTAAGTTTTGTCCTTCTATTTTCTCATAAATTAAGTTTATTATAAATAAATTATGTTGTTTCCTTATTGATTGCAGTGGAAATTCAAGTAGGAAGGAATAGAAGATGATGAAGTAAAAAGAATTTTTAGAAAGAAAGCTGGTGATCACATAAGAAATATTCTAAAATAAAGCAAAAATAAGTCAAGAAAAGCTAGATTTTATTATACATGAGAATTAGATTGAAATAAAGGGAATTTGGGAAACTAAAAAGAAGAACCAAAAGAGTCAATAGAATAAGAAGAATTGAGCTTCTAATTCTGGTTAAAACTGCCATATTTGCTAGAGGCTTTATCAACATAGAAAAAGAATGACAAGTGTTATACACGTTACAAGTTAATTTAATTCAATTACTAATTTATAATGATATTTGTAGGCAGATGAATTAGGGCTTAAACCTACATATCAAGTATATTTGAATGCATATTTCAAAAAAAAAAGACATGGAGTGACAATTGAGCAAAAGCTATTAAGGTATGTAAGAAGATGCTTTGAACATTATGGAAACTAAAATGAAATCCAAGAATGCTTTTAATATTCATGGTGTATATATATATGAAGTTATTTTATTTTTGTCTATATTGTTAATGAAAACAAATATGATGAACTTTTAATGGCTCATTCTGGTGATGATAATGGTGTTACGTCATCTAAGCCCTCAATTGATAGTATAGCATTATAGGTAGAGGCATTATGTGGGATCAAAAGAGGAAGAATATTTGGGATAGGATCCTTATCAATAATATACAGAAAAACAGTTGTTTCAACTTCATCCACCAATGTGAATGTTTTAAGGACATAACTTAAGGAGCAAATGATCCAATAATTGAGCTAACTAAAAAATCTACTTGTAGAGAAGGAAGAAGAAATAAGAGAAGCCAAACAACAATATCAATCACTTAAGTCACAAAATGATAAAGAAATCAGAGAGGTCAATGGGAGATATAAATCTCAAGAGTCATCAATAGAATTCATGTTGCAACACTTTAACCTCAATCACAATCAAGTTCCTCCTTTCCCGACTCCTATTAATCAATCAAGTGATGGGCACAATGATAAGCATCACAATGATAATGAGATTAGCGATGAGGATGATATAATTAATTGTTTTGTAAATTAGACAGTATATTTGAAAGCTTTCATATGGGCATTTCATTATTAATGGATGTTTTATTACGTATTTTGGATGTTTTAATTGAATATATTTTAGTTTTTTTATATTATTAAGTGCTTAATCAATGTTAAATATAAATTCTACAAATTAATTTTCTTTCAATTAGATATTAAAATTGAAAAAATAAAAGAAAATGATTTCATTATGCGTTCACAAAATATATTCACAAATTAATAAAAATTATTTCTAAGTTCATCCTGACCAGTGGTAATCGCAAAATTCATTGCTAAAGGCATTACAAATATGTTCATAAATTAATAAAAATCCATGGCTAAGTCATCCTTAAACAATAGTCGTCGCAAAATTCATTGCTAAAAATATATTACAATATACGTTGCTAAATTCATTGTTAAATTTTCATTCCAAAATTCGTTGCTATTATTGTTATTAATTAGGGACGTATGTTTCTATCGCTAAATAGCAACAACTTTTGTGATGAATACATTCATTGCTAATTTGTGATAAATACTGATTAGCAATGAAATTTACAGCGAAATCTTTTGTCATTACTTTGCAATGAATTTTCCACAAAACATAGTCGTGGCAAATTAGTGATGAATTTTGCAGTAAAAGTCCTTGTTGCAAGTTAGCGATGAAAATGGTATTTTTTTGTCTTAAAATTTTGTGAATGCCAATTTGATAATGAAAATTTTTTCATCATAAATTTTGTCACAATTTATATTGTCGATAAATTTTGTTAGAATTTTCCTGATGAATATCTTTGCTAAAACCCTTTTTTTGTAATGTTATAATACGTATGGTTTTAAAATTATTTTAGTTACATTTCTAATTTCTTTTAAAACCACTATTTTTTTTCAACAACTATTTTCCTTTTAAAGTTTTTCTCTACCTTTTCTATAACTTTTTCTTTCTTTATCTTTTCTCACATTGATTACATAGAAAATTTATTGTTAGATTTATAAATGTTAATTAGGTTAGCTTATTTTTTTAAACATATGCTATGTAAGTTTTTGTAGAAGTAGTTAATTAGAAAACCATCAAAGTGTACAAAATGTTTGATGAAAATATTCAAAGAAAATTAGATTTGTGCATAAATTGTGGATTGTGCTTTTATCATCTGTTCATATTACTATTGTTTTATGTTGATGAGTATGACATTTTTGTAGTTTATTTTATTTAATTTTTAAGCATATTTTAGTATGGTTAAGATCTATCCAGTTATGGAGCAATAGGAGCAGGGAAATAGAGCATTGCAAGTGCCTTATCAAGTACTTAAGTCCTCTCCAAATACGAAAGCTTTAACTATAGGATTATACCCTAAATTACTGCAATACTCAATTAACTTAACCCTGTTAAAAGCTCAAAAATACGTTGTTAGAGGTTGTTTTCTTTTTAAAATTTGATTTTTTTTTGTTAATGTCTCCTAAGATTATGAGTAATTCTCATTCCTAGATAAAATACTAAAAAGTATTTACTTAACCATTTGTAATATAATATTAGTCGTGATTGATTCTTGATAAAAGGGACTAATGATATGAAATATATTGAAATCTACTCAGTTTGGATTAAAATAATTATAAATGTTAGATTTATTTGTAAGAGCATGTGACAACATTTTTATTATAATTCTTTTTATGATTTTGATTGCCTTTAATATGATTTACTATTTTATAACTTATGATATGATCTTAATAACTATTGATACAAGTTTGGTAACTTTTGATACTATTTGATAATCTTTAATATGATTTTTATAATCTTTCATACAATTTGATAACCTTTTATATGATTTTCTTAATTTTTAGTGTTCAGTCATGGTCTTTTGATAAGGAAATAAAGAGGTGAGTCTTATGGTCAGAGTACTTACGAGAAAAAGAAATGTTACAAGGCCTCGAAGGTCTATTGACTTTGACACATGTATTGACACTCAAGTCACTATTTGTTACATGAGTTAAGAGAGGCATGTAAACAGGATGAAGAATATATAGTAGGAATAGAAGAATCTCTTACCCTACCTCTATAAAGGCTTTTACCTTATATGCAAGGCATATAGGTGGTGTAGTTACTAAAATGCCTTTAGGGTCTTTATGGGTATAATAATTTCCCTCATAAGCATGAAATAGTATAAAGCAATAGATTTTAAGCCTTTTGCGACATCAATTGAGTGAATTGTGCCTATTGTTCTTGCATATTTTTATTCCATAATTGTTAGGCTTTACCATGTCTTTGTTTTTGCAATTGTACATATGTTGGAAGTGGATATCTAGCTAACACAGTAGGCATAGCGTGTTTGGCTATTTGCCATATATAGTGAGTTGTTAACGGTTTAGCTTTTTCTAAGTAAGAAGTTTGGAACTATTCTTTAGTTACTACTAACTTCATGCGATGAGCTTTGCTAATTAGTGGCTTTGGAAGTGCTAATTACCTTAGTGAGTTGTTACACAGTAGGTTTCATAATTTGGTGTCTATCGAAGGTGTTTTAGCAAGCTATTGTAAGACAAGTCCAACACTTGGTGTTTGTAGAGGTGTTAATTATCTTGGTGAGCCGTTGTAAGGCAATCTCTGTTGTTTGTCAAGGTGCTAATTATTTTGGTGAGCAGCTGTAAGGCGAGCTCCAACAATTAGTGTTTGTGAAGGCAACAATTATCTCTGCAAGTTGTTGTTTGGTAAGCTCTAACACCCGGTGCTTGTAAAGGTGCCGATTATAGTAGCAAGTTGTTATAAGGTCAGCTCTAAGGTTTTTGCTCATACACATGATTGCTAGCAAGTTATTAGGTCACATTAGTGTGCAATTAATGTTATTATGCAATGAATCTTATTTGAAAGTTTCAACGAACAAGTGGTCATTCATATTAGACCAGAGTTCAAATTTTGGAGCTTGCATTTGTTAGTATGTAATTGCCTTTAGTTGATAAAGTCATTTTTGTAGCTGTAGTAGGTCACGAATATTTGATTATATAAGGCTAACTGTAACTTGGCATCCATATAGCTTAGGTAGTTTAATAGCTAAAGTGGTGAGCTTTTTTACTTAGAAAAAAAATGAGCTCTATATAGCTTGAGTAGCTTGATGCCTTGGGTGATGAGCTTTGTAACCTAGAAAACAAAGTGCGCTCTATATAGCTTGGGCAGCTTAATGCCTAAGTGGCAAGCTCCACAACTTGGAAAATAAAGTGAGCTCTGTATAGCTTGGGTATCTTGATGCCTAGAATGGCATGCTATGTAACTTAAGAAATAATCAAGGTTTTGTATGGTTTTTTGGGTTCACGTGTGTGTGAACACATAGATAGTTCTGAATAGGTGTTAGAGCTTGAAAAGGCTTTAGTAAGGCTTAAAAAGGTGTTGAAGTATGAAAATACTTTAGTAAGGCCTAAAAAGGCATTAGAGCTTGAGAAAGCTTGAGATAGATTCATGGTTTCACATACTTCATTTAAAAAACATCTCAATAAGGCATATTGGGGAGTTTCCTTAAGTTTATATTTTGAATTGTCTAGTCAACGAGAAATAGGTTGACACATTGAATTACCTAATCAACAGATATAGGTTATCTGGTCAATGGGGAGTTGTTTAGCTGATAAAGAGTAATCGCTTTATTAAACTATTTCGTTGATAGGAAGTAGGTAGGCAAAAGACAAGTCGCCAAGGAATAGGTCGACAAGAGCAGGCCTGTTGTCAATAATAGAAATTGTTAAAGAGTAAAAGAAATCTAATAATATGATTAAGCATTATTAAAGTTTAACAAATCATGCTCTAATCTTTGGGGGCTAGTATGCTATTATTCCTTAAGACAAAAATGGAATATTAAAAGGTTGCTTTTGAGAGAATACTCAAAAAATATTCTCCCATCTCCTATATAGGTTATTCTAGTGCAAGAAACCCCATTATATTGCTTCATGTTTTGATTGGTTTTCTCAAATCAGAGCCAAGGTTTGAAAGTTTAGGAGCTTATTTACAAAGCCAATGTGAGCAAAATGATATGGAAATAGGTAGATCTAAGCAAAAAAGGTTGGTATACAAGCCATAAAAGAATGCTGTGTAAAAAATATAGTAATAACAGGTAACACTGGAGAAATAAAAGATCTGAAGCAAATGTAAGAAAATGTTGGGAATAAAAAAAAATACCTATTTTTGTTGTGAACATATAGGTTGTTAATTCCCATAAATGGTGCCACACTTCCTTATTGACTACTCTTTACTCTTCATACTATTTACATATCTCTATCAGCTCATGGGCATACACTAATTTAAGCATCAGAGCGTGCAGTGAAGGTTCACCTTTAGTGCCCTTTAGTAATGTTTTCTTCATCTATAAGTGCTCTAATCATCATGCTTACCTCTTAATCAAAGGAACATGACCAATATAGATGTCAACATTTGGTATAACTTTGGTTTTGGTAAATTTGATATAATTTGGTAACATTTGAATTATTTTTGATGTTTTTATATAATTTTGGATCATTTGACAAAAAATGGGATTTTTTTTCAATGAATTCCATAACATAAGGGAGTGCCTAAAAGGAGAATTGAGCCTTGTTGGATAAGGTTCAATTAATGATATCTAAAGCTGATTTTTCGATACCTTTTAAACATATGCCTTAAAAATTATTTCTTATCTTCTGAATAAGGTTTCAACCAATTATTTTACAAGATGCCATATAAGATATGGCATTGTAAAAGACCATTGTTGTTTTTTCTAAAAATTTGGTGGTGTACCACCTATGTGAAGCACACAGCATTTAACAAGCTAGAAGTTAGATTAGACAAATGAAAGTTTGTAGGGCATCCTAAAAAACAACTACATATTATTTCTTGAATTAAACAAATAGTGTTTGTCCCAAAAACACACCACATTTTTATAGATAGAATTTTCACCAAAAGAATATGGTAGGAATAAAATCGATAGTAAAGAAATTCAAGAACCACAATCTAGAATTACTGTAGAACCTGCGCTCATGGCTGAAGCATTGGATGCTTAAGAAGCATAAGTACTATGTCGATTTGGTAGGATGAGATGAGTTCCGAAAAGATGTTAATTTTTACTAAAAATTTATGGCTTACTTTATAATGATGTGCCTAGCACATATAAGGAAGCAATGTCTGATATTGATTATAATAAATGGCTTAATGCAATGAGATCCAAAATGGATGGTGTAGATATCAATCAAGTATGGATTTTGGCTAACCTACTCAAAGGGATAAAACTTATAAGATGTGAATTGGTTTTCACGAGAAAGATCGATGTGGATGGCAACATGCATATAAGGCCATATTGGTAGCAAAAAGTTATAATTAAGTTGAAGGCATTGATTATGAGGAAATCTTTTCTTAAGTTGCTATGTTAAAGCCATTAGGTTTTTGCTTGCTCAAATTGCATATTATGATAATGAGATATGGGAATTGGATATTAAGACTGTGTTCTTTGATAGAAATTTGTAAAAGGAAATGTATATGGCATAACCTGATGAATTTACATGTATAGCTAATCATAACCTAGTATACCTAATCCTAACCATGCAAACTACAAACTCCATTTATGGACTAAAATAAGCATCATAGAGTTGGAATATCAAGTTTGATGAAACTGTTAAAGAATTTGATTTCACTAAGAATTCTAATGACCCTTGTGTTTATAAAAAGATGAATAGGCAAGCTAACATCTTTTTGTTATTATATTATGATGACATAAAATTCATGGGAAACAATGTATTGATGCTATAGACCACTAAGGTCTTTCTAACTAAACAATATTCCATTAAAGATTTGGTAAAAGAAACATTTATTTTAGGAATAAAGATTTATATAGATAGATTGAAATGGTTGCTAAGACTATCCTAATCTTCATTCATAGATAAAGTCCTAAAAAAGTTTAAATTGAACACTCTAAGAGAAGAAATTTGCCTATGGTATGTGCGTGATGTACATTACTCAAAAGTAATGTGTCTTAAAACATTAGATGAAAGAACATAGATGGACAAAATACCATATGCTTTGGCTGTGGGATCCATAATGTATGATATGCTTTGCACTAGATCAAATGTATCATAAGCTTTGAGTGTTAACGAGCAGATATTAAAACAATCCAAGTGAAAGTCAAGAATGTTTATGAAAAATATCCGTAAGTACTTATAGAGAACTAGGGATATTTTATTAGTCTAGGAATAGGATAAACTCTAATTTAGGGGTTCCATCAATGCTGGATTCCAGTTTAATATGGATGATAGCAAATTATGAGCAGTTTCTTATTTAGCATAAATTGTGTAACAATCAGATGAAAAGTTCCATATAGGCAATGACTGCAAATACAACAATGAAAATTGAGTACCTCTTCATGTGTGGAATGTGAATGAGGCCATTTAGATTAAGAAGTTTGTTACTAAACTTAGTGTGGTTTCCAACATAGTTAATCTTATACTTTTTTACTATGATAATAATGGGCATAGCACAAGCTAAAGAACAGAGGTCTTACCATGGATCTAAACATGTGCTACAACATTATCACTTGATCAAAGAGATCATTTATGACGTGATTTAAATATGGACAAGGTACCTACTAAGGAGAACATTGTTGATCCTTTTTTTAAAGTTCTACCTTAGGAGAAACATTATCACCATATAAGGGTTTTGGGCTTAGAGATATAGGTGATTGGCTTCAGTGCTAATGGGAGATTTTTAGTGTAAGTACTGCAAACCAATCAAGTTTAGCTTGTATTTCTTATAAACCAACCAATTTCACATATATTATATTATTAATTTAATATTGTTAAGGTATTTCTTTACCCATAAGTAATATTATAAAAATGTGGTTCATAGCTTATATAGATAAAACCTATGAAACACATTGATCTTGCAATAAACATGTAAAGAGTTAACATTGTGAGATTCTTATGCATTAAAAATATAATTCTAAAAATGTTCTGGGTAATCGTATTGTCAAGAAAGGGCATCGACAATGCTCAAATACTGGCATACATTAAGCTTTCATGTATATGATACGTGTAACTGATCTCATACATTAAAGTATAAAGACACTTAGGGATAACATATAAGTGCTTCTTACTTAAATAAGTTCACTGAACATGACATCTATGAGAGTTTTATTTGGTATTCCACCCAATAGTCTATGAAAATATTATTGTGTGTCAAGAACATAAATAATCCTTTGACTTGTGACACGAGGTCATTTTTATATGAATCCACAGACTTTGATTCATCCTAAAGCGTCCCAAGAAATGATGCCAAAAAAAGGGCAATTTCAGATATGTCATGAAGTATACAAAGATGAATGAGTTATCTAGAAAGGATTTATCACCCAAGAGATTGAAAAAGATATATCTCATTTGCCAATGCTTTTGTTAACTCAAGAAGTCCTTGGCTAAGGCAATACTAGTGGATTTAATTCATAGAAGTTTTAGACTAATATGAAATGAGTTAAAGGTAGATACCACACCATACTCTTGCCTTATCAAGATAAATGATCAAATTTAAGTGGCCATGATGCATTATTAGATGTAGTTCTTGGTCTATAAATAAAAATTATTCTTAACTAAATTGATTTTATTTATTGCCAACATATTAGGGGCTTAATGGGTCACATACATAAAGGGTATTTAAGAGAATCAAAATAGGATTAGGCTTAATTGAAAGGTTAGATAAATTTATCATGGACTTAATTGAAAAGTTTAATAAAGTCAATGGATTTATGTGTAAAGGACTAAAATATGGGTTGATTTGACCTATCTATGTAAGCATCCTTAGACACACACCCAAGGGACATGAGAAAAGGAATCGAAGCTTGGCATTCTTTCTGCACTTATCTTTCTTTTGTTACATTTTATTAGAAGAGGAAAAGTTATTTCTCACTTTTAGTGTTTTTTGATATAGAAGATCAATAAGAAATGTGTGGTTTATTGCAACCAAGGCTACTAGCATACTCTTCGTTAAGTGCAATTTTTCTCTCTTATAAGTTTCTCGAGTCGCTTATTTAGATTACTAACACTTGCATAGCTTTCGTTTATGCCAATCAAGCTTGGCATACAAAAAAAAAAGTGGAGAAGATTATCTCTGTAAAGGTATAATTGATTTTCTTCTTATAGTTCTTGTTCTCGATAGGTCAGCTAAAGGCTTGCAAAATGATCCTTTTAGAGGTCTTAACCATGGTTGAAAAAATCAAACTGGACCACCTAGTTGAATTGGGAACCTAAGGTTTAACCATTCTAAAACTAGTAAAAAAATCATATTTTAATTAAACTGGCCTAAAATCGGTTCAACTGGTAAAAAAACAACTAAAAAATTATAAAAAATATAAAAAACTAAAAAATCATTTTTATATTATTTTTATTATTTTTTCAAAAATATTTTTTGAATTTGATGAGATTTGAACCCACAACCTCTTAAAATTATACTAAAAACTAGACCACTAAGCTGAATGCATTTTTTTATTATATTCAATATTTATTTAAAATTAAAAATCTTTTTAAAATATTTAAAATACTATTTAAATGAATTGATCAATTTAACCAATCGAACCAAAAGTTGGAGGTCACACAAGTTTGAACTTCATTTTTTTTAACCTTGGTCTCGACTTAGAGCATGTTTGTTGTTAGCACTTTTAGTGGTGAATAAAATCAAAAGGGGATAAATTGATTTCTTAAAATCTTTTGTAAATTAAAACTTTGATAAATAAAATTAAGAAATCTAAAGAATAAACTTTAGAGAACAATAAGCAATTAAAGAGAGGGGAAAAGAAGCAAACTCAATGATTTAGAGAGGCATGACTTTAATTGCCTACATCCTCAAACTTGACCTCACTTGCCTTGAATTTCCCCAATTCAATAACTTAAATTGCCTACCTTTCAAGGACAACGTATAACCTTTACAACTCTCTATCTTTTTTTTAAGGCTAAAATAGAATCTCTACCCCTTATCTTTTATGGCTAATATATAATCATTCTTTACTTTTCAATTGCTAAATAGGAACCACCCTTTTTTTACAAAGCTTTTGGGTGTAAACTATAAAAACCTCTATTAGGTTGGTGTTTACAAGGATTGAGCTCAAAGATGAAGAATTCTAATGATAGAGTTTACAAAGGAATATAAAGATAGGAAAGATTAATCCTATACACAATTTGAACTACCTAAAGATGAGATGGATAGAAGATTTTTGCTATGTGCTCATTCTTTTCTTAATTCTTACTCTTGAAAGTGTTGGTGAAGGCTATTTATAGCTTGGAAATCATTAATGTTGGCTGTTAGGACTTGTTGGGGATGAACTATAGCCGTTAAAAGCTTTATTAATACAATTCTTATTCATTCTCTAAATGATGTATCGATATATTTACCTTGTGTATTGATACATTGCATTCAAACGTACAAAACATGACTGTTACACAAGATACAAGAAGAGGTTGTATCGATACATTCGTTGTCGTATTGATACAATAATCACTTATATCGATACACACAAGGGTTTTATATTAGTTTAGCTACTGCCAAGCATTGTATCAATACATATACTAATAATATAGATGCACATACCTAAAAATCACGTTAAAAATATTTTTTTTGATTTTAAAACATTTAAAAATTAACTAAAAAATGCTTTATACTAAAATATATATTAAGAATGCATTTTTGAGTAATTTAAGGAGTTAGAAACATCTTTGTATTTTTTAAAATGTTTTTAAATTAATTCATAAAAAGTTACCAACTTGAAAATATTTAACCACAAGTTAATTAAGCTTAAGTTTTAGTTATATTAAAATCAAGAGTAATTCAAAGCTAATATAGCTGAAAATCTCCCCCTTTTTGATACAACAAAACTTAAAGTGAATTTGTTTGCAACACATTTAAAG
Organism: Adansonia rubrostipa; assembly: GCA_038381775.1. Classification (NCBI taxonomy): domain Eukaryota; kingdom Viridiplantae; phylum Streptophyta; class Magnoliopsida; order Malvales; family Malvaceae; genus Adansonia; species Adansonia rubrostipa. The sequence continues at coordinate 26,184 of JBBYHM010145478.1, forward strand.
ATTTTCAAAAAAATCTCCCCTTTAATAAAGGCATTGTTCAAAGATATGAAAAGTTTATAAAATGCTTTTGTAAAACTTGGTAATGGCAAACAAGGTCATATTTGGCCATAATACTATAAAGCAACGTAGATCATTTCACATGCATGAGATGTAATCAATATGAACACATGAAATAATTCTCTCTATTTGCTCTACTATAAATATTCAATACAAGTAAGCAAATTTACCTCTAAAATTTTTCCATTTTTGTTATTTCAAAAAGGTAGAAGTTAGATTAATTTAAAGCTAGGGATGCAAGGTCGAGCAAGAATTCAGTAGGGTATACAAATCATTAAGCAATTAAGAACATGTATACCCATTTATTAGAAAAATATATGCATTTAAGATCTAATTTATGATTCATTAAATTTATGTATTCATTTGTAAACTTTTAAACATAAATAAGATTATGAATATAGAAGACATGCCAATTCAGTTGTTGTCTATATACATGATTAATGCCTAATGTTGAATTTTTAGTACATATGCATACTACTCATAATCAATCAAGTAACCTTATAGAAAGTTAAAAAATTTTTCAAGAAAGTCATAGCAATTTCCATAGGTTAGAAAAACATTTGCTCATGTATGAATATTGCAATAAAATCATTTGAGCAAAAATTCAATTAGTGAACATGTATTAAAACATAAGCATTTTAAACCAAGAGTTAAGGCACAATAAAAACCTCGAATACCAATTGTTGAAACAAATTATTAGAGCAAGAGATATAAAAAGTATTCAACTCATGGTCATATTCAAAGATTTTTGCAAAGCAAACAATTCGAGTATACATGACATAAGAAATACCAATTGTTAATTATTAAATTATGCATATCACTAAACTTAATGCTAAAAGATAAGAGTTGCATAGCATTAGTTTAGTAATTATCTCAGTCTTACCAAGCTTTATTGACATGTGCATTTTGAATTTGAGTCCATGATTCTAAGTGATGAGCATTTCTTAGATGATTTAGGCTTGATTTGAAGAAGTTACATGCTTATTTGATTTCTTTTGTTATGCAAGTGCTCATCTTTCAAGAATGGCTTTATCTTCATGAACCTTGCAATTCTTAAGAAAATCTTGACAAAAAATGAAAATTAGTAGTACCAAGATAAAAGAAAATTTTCAATAAGCATTTTTTAGGAAAAGGAGAGATGGTACCAATTGTTGATGATAGGTATTTTCATTGAACATAGCCAATGCCAATTGTTAATTAAAGAAAGCATTTATAAATCAACTGATAATAGTTAGCACAAATGGTTTGAATTGTAATTTTGCAAACAAAAATATTCAAATTAAATACAAAAGTCATTTTGTACATATAAGCATCAAGAATAAAATATAAGCTTCTAATCATGCATTTGATTTATGATAAACTCATCAAAAATATGTTAACATAAGTATGTGATGAGTAGAAATGATGTTAATCATGATTTGAAGTGTTAATAATGAAGCATTAAAGTAAAAACCCATTAAAATTATCAAATATGCATTTTTAGACCAAAAGCAGCTCAAACCAGCCAAATTTGCCTGCTTATATTGATGCAAGGAGGGTCTGTATCAATACAGACTTAAAGTTTCTGGGCTTTTCTAGGTTTGTGCTCATTGTATTGATACAAAGCTTAAAATATCAATACATGCTTAATTTTTTTGAAATCTGTGCTTTTCTGGGTTTGTGTTCATTGTATTGATACAAAGCTTAAAATATCAATACATGCTTAATTTTTTTGAAAAATACTTAGAAAAATATGCAGTTTTTATTTATTCCCAAGCCTATGATTAAAATATGTAATTTTTTTTTATTCCCAAGCCCATGATTTGAAGTTTTAATGCAAACCTTTGATATTGAACATTGAAAACTTATTTAAAAGATAAAAAATTTGAACCAAAACACTTTCAAAATAAAGACTTAAAGATTTTGCTTATTTGGTCATGTTTGGCATCAAGTTCAAGCAATATGCAAACTTAAATCATTGAAACATATTTAAAACACATATGCACAAGTTTATAACCATATTCAATATGCATGAAACTTGTTTAAGCCATAAAACACACTTTTATAAACAATTAGCATATTCAAACAACTTAGGCCTTATTAAAGAATAAAGTATTTAAAAAGTATTAAAAGCCTAAATTCATGTTTATTGCATAAAATCACATATGCAAGCTTTATATGCTCCCCCTAAGGATATGTATACAATTTTCTCAAGCGATAAAGCTTTTTAACTACTTAAAACTTGAATCATCAAAATGAATCTTTTATGTGAACTTCATGCTTCAGTTACATGCTTCACCAACATCATTTTATAAAACATAGAAATATTTCACAATCAAGCACATAATTCTTAAATGCATTTTCCATTAGGCTCATACACAATTAAGATGCATAATATTTGATTAAAAAACATTTGTATAAAAATATTTTCATAAAAGAATTTGGAAATCATCAATAGGCAACCAACATATGAATTCAAAATTCAGAGCTTAGAGGTTACCCCTCTCATTTCCTTATGTGTCTACAGCATCTACATGTGTTGCTTTGCTCTTTATTGCTCCAACACACCTACAAGAACAATCACTTGGCTTTTAGTACCCTAATTGCTTTGGGTCCTTGAGAATTAGTTACCCAATTAGTTGTTCCTTTAGGAACTCATATTTGTCCCACTTTAAATTGAATCATTTTCTTGATAGGAGAAGTATGCAAAGTATGATCATGAAAATCGTAATGAGTACACCTGGTCATACTCATTTAAAAAGATGTTTTTTAATTGATTTTTTTTCTTATTCCAAGCTTTCAATTTTTTTTCCAAATGAAAATAGGCTTTTTATAAAATGTTAATTTTTAACTTGGCATTATCAAAATCATTTTTTAAATCCTTATTTTCATTTTTGAACTTAATTTTTTATTTCAATAATAAATTATTTTCAATTTTTAATATTAAAATCATTTTTTTATATTTTAAGTTCATTTTCTCAAACTCATTTGCAAGTTCATCAAATATATAATAACTTGAATTAGAAGAGTTTGAGGTTAGCTAAAGTAAAGGTGTCCAATTTGGTCATCCAGAAAGTCATCATCATTAAAAGAGTCACTTTCACTCCAAGTTGCTACAAATGCTTTTCTTCTTTTTTTTCTTCTTCTTCAACAATGAGCAACTAGATTTAACATTGTTTGGTACATTGCAATTGTAAGATTGTACTTTATTAACCTTTTTTAGATGAATTACCCTTATTTATTTTCATGAATTTCTTGGCAAAGATGATCATCTCAACATCTTCATTACCTTTATCATCACCATCCTCTTCTTCTTCCCTCATGGAAGTCTTCAATGTAACTCTAACTTTCCTTGATTGCTTCTTTTCATGATTCATCCTCATTTTATATGTGAGGAGTGATCTGATGAATTCATCTATAGTAAGAAGGTTGAGGTCCTTTAACTTTTCAATTACAGTCACCTTAGCTTTCCATGACTTAGGGAGGCTATTCAACTTTTTCTTGACTATCTCCTCGTTGGGATACATTTTCCCAAGACCTTTTAAATTCTTAATGATGTACATGAATCGATTGGACATATATTTGATGCTCTCTCTTGGTTCCATTTTGAAGATTTCATAGTAAAGAGTGAGCATGTTTATCTTGGACTTCTTAACTTGATTGGCCCCTCCATGTGTGATAGCCAATTTTTCTTCTATCTCTTTGGCATTATTACATAATAACACCCTATTGTACTCATTGAGGCTTAATACACAAAAAGTGTTTGCATGGCCTTAGCATTGGGTTGAGCTCATTTAGTGTCTTTATTATCCCATTGATTTTTCTCTTTGGGGACCTAAATCATTTATTATATTTGTTGGGATAAATGGGCCATTCATGATTATCTTCTAAACATGATAATCATTGGCTTAAACAAAGAGCCCCATCCTGGTTTTCCAATAAGTGTAGTCTTTATCATTGAAAAGAATGGGCCTCACGATTAAATGTCCCTCTTGGTCCATACCAAAAATATTACCACTAGCCATTTTGCTTAGGCTTTTATGGATCTTCACTCAAGGATGTTAAGCCTATAAGAATGAGATGTAAGTTTTAATACTAGTTATTAGCACTTTTAATGGTAAATGAAATTAAGAGAGGGTGAACTGATTTCTTAAAATCTTTTGTGAATTAAAAATTTGATAAATAAAATTAAGAAATCTAAACAATAAGATTTGGAGTTGCAAGTTAGTGAATAATAATAAATAATTAAAGAGAAGAGAAATGAGAAATAAACCAATGATTTAAAGAAGTTCGATCTTAATTGCCTACGTTCTTTATCTTGACCTCACTTGTCTTTGATTTTCTTAATTCACTAACTTGAATTGTCTACCTTTCAAACCTGTCATTTTCTTAAGGCTAAGATAAAACCTCTACCCTTTACCTTTTATGGCTAGGATATAATTCTTCTCTACTTTTTAATGGCTATATAGGAACTACACTTTTTTTACAAGGTTTTTTGGGTGTAAATTATAAAGACCTCTATAAGGTTGGTATTAATAAAGATGAAGAATTCTAATGATAGAATTTACAAAGGAATACAAAGGTAGAAACAACTAATCTTATACACAATTTGAACTACTTAAAGATGATATGGAGGAACGATTTGGCTATATGCTCATTTTTTTCTTAATTCTTACTCTTCGGAGTGTTGCTAAAGCCTATTTATAGCTTGGAAGTGGTTTATGGCTGTTAGGACTTGTTGGAGATGAATTAATGTCAAATAAAAGCTTCATTAATGGAATTCTCATTCATTCCCGTGATGATGTATCGATATATTTACCTTCTGTATCGATGCTTTGCATTTAAACATACAAAATATGACTGTTGAACAACTATGTATCGATATAGGAAGAGTTATTGTCTATACATTCTATGTTGTATCAAAACAACAGTCACTCTATCGATACAAACAAGGGTTTCATGTTAGCTAGTTACTGCCAAATATTGTACTGATACATATACTAATTGTATCAATATTCATACTTAAAAGCCATGTTAAAAATGTTTTTTCTTGACTTTAAAACATTTAAAACTTATGTAAAAAATGTTTTATACCAAAGTATACATTAAAACACATTTTTAAGTAAGTTGAGGAGTTAGAAACACCTTGTTATTTTTCAAAATGTTTTTAAATTAATTCATAAAAAAATGCTAACTTAAAAATATTTAAGCATAAACTAATTAAGATTAGGTTTTAGTTATATCAAAACTAAGATTAATTAGAAGCTAATATAGCTAACATTTCTTTTAATTTCACTATGTTATATATCTAAATATTGTCATGCATTAATTATAAATCTATGAAAAAAGCTAGAATTTCATGAATTTGATGGAAAATTGATTCAAGACTAGACATTAAGCTAAACATGTGTTTTTTATTAATAAATTAATATATTTAATATTTATTTAACATTAAAATTCTTTTACAAATATATTTAAAATATTATTTAAATGAATTGACTGGTTCATTAAACTGGTTAAATAGAAAATAAAAGGTCACATCAGTTTGACTTATTTTTTAACCTTGGTATAGACTTAGAGTATGTTTGTTTTAATTCTGCTATATTATATATCTTAATACTACTGTGCATCAATTATAAACCTATAAAAAAACTAGAATTTTGTTGGTTTGTTAGAAAATTGATTCAATCAATAAAAATGTACAAAAGATAATTTTTTAATTAATTTTTTTTGCAAGTGATAAGATTTAAACTACTAATCTTTTAAAAATATATTAAAATAATATTATTTAATTAAATAAATATTTTTATTAATTAATATATTTAATACTTATTTAATATAAAGTTATATATTTAATATTTAATTTAATTTTAATTAAATAATCTAATAACTCGAAAAGCTTACTAATTTGACTTCTAATAAGATTTTTTTTAATTCATTCAATAGATAAGTTGATATATTAAAATCTTTAAAACCCCGGAAAACCTGTGATGGAAGCAATAGTGTGGACTTTACTTTCTTTCAATACCCGCTATAGGTTTCACACATCATCCAAGTAATCTATTAGATTTCCTTAATTAGCCCTCCATCATGGAAAGAACTGCTAAAATGCCATGAAGGCAAATCTTGGCTTATGATATAGCAATAGTTAAAGATCATGTATTCTAAGTAAAAGAACTGCTATATGTGGACTTTACTTTCCTTCAATACCCACTATAGGTTTCACACATCATCCAAGTAATCTATTGGATTTCCTTAATTAGCCCTCCATTATGGAAAGAACTGCTAAAATGCCATAAAGGCAAGGCTTGGCTTATGATATAGCAATGGTTAAAGATCACGTGCTCTAAGTAAAAGAAAAAGGGTAGAATATGTATATCTTACAGAGCTGCTCATCTTCTTCAAAAGCATATTCTCATTTTGTTAAGTTTGTTCTTCTCTTTTCCCTCTTGATCAGTGTTTTTGCTTTAAAATTTCCAACTTGCAAGAGCAAATCTTCTTTTCCCTTATTTTATCAAACTCACTATCCCACATTTTGCTTTCTAATTCATCACCTCGCCTTACCTCCCTGTAATCAAATCTATCTTTTTCTCTAATAATCTTAGTTTTTTTCTAGATTGATTTACACTTGGCAGTAATTGCATGTGTTAATCAAGTACTAAATCCTTAAAATCTTTTGCCTTCTTAGTTTGAGTGTTTTCATTTCTTAATTAAACCCTCTTTTTCTTTTCATTTTGGCTCATTGTTTCTTTTTCCTATTATTTTCTAAAATTTACTTTAGAAGACTAATCAAAGTTTTGTTCACTAAATTGGTTCTTCACTATGCCTAAGTCTGTGTTATGCTCATTCTATGATTCCATTCCTATTTATAAAGAAATAAAAAAGGAAAAACTAGATAAAGGTTGGCAGAGTCATCTTTAGTCTTCTTTTTTTTGGATTTTTCTCCTTTTTCCCCTTTTGTTATCGTAGATCCCAATCGATTACAGGATTGTAGTTGAATTGAGAGTAACGCTATAGAAACCAAATCTTTCTTGGGCTCCTTTCAAATAAAACGTGCCTAATCGATGACTTTTAGATGAAATACACCCATCTTTCTTCCTTAAACAATTTTGGACATCCTAGTATTTAATTGGAAGGTAATAAAATAAAATAGCTAAAATAAACAGGGGCAACTGTTAGTGCCATGTCACTTTGAAAAAAATGGAAAAAATATTATTTTATGGAAATTTAGGAAAATGTATCGTTACATTTCACTAATGTATTGATGCATCATCGGGTGTTGGTCGTTTAAGGCTTGGAACATGCATTGTATTGATACAAGGCCATATTGTATAGATACAATAAGCAATGTATGGATTCAATATCATGTTTTTCATGGATTTTTGGTTTTAAAATCACTTGTATCAATACAAACACCTATATATTGATATTACATGAAAATTTCCATCATGAACAAGCTTTTTCACCTAAATTTTCTTACATTTTTTCTTTTTAATGGCTTTGGAACACTGCATAACCACATAAAAGGTCTTTTATAAATATTTTTACATTAAAACATAAGCATTAGAACCATCCGCATGGATTAAGCCATTAAATCTTGAATGAGTTTGGAATAGATGAGTTTAATGTTCATATTGTTTTTGGAAACTAAATGGCATTTAGTCTGGTTATCCTCTAAACGTTTCAAGTTTAATTTAGCTAAAATTCAATAAGGTGTTATTTTAAGTTAAAGTTAAAACCTCTTTCTTACATGAAACTAAAATATGGCTATATTGAATGAGGCTTTCTCTTTAAAGCCATTTATCTGAGTTTGTCCACCAAACTCAGCTAAACTAGGGCACATTTAGGAGGATTTCAACATTTGGTCAGATTACCTAAGGGGTTAAATCATTTGCTTATAAGCAAGCTTAGGTGAATTACCAAAAAAGGGTGGATATGCATGAGGATCATGGTTGATCAGCCAAAAGAGGTTTTAAACCTCTTGGGGCATCCAAAATGAAGGGGATAGCTGGTTCTTAGCAAAATAAACTAGAAAAAAAAAGGAGAAAGAAACAAGAGAGAAAAAAAGAGAGAAAATGAAGAGTTCTTTAAATGTGATCCACGGATGTCTTTTTATGTATTTTTTACTTTATTTTTGTACAATTTCTTTTCATCTTATTTGAGCGCTAGGATCTTAAGCCATACTTAGGTGATGATTTAAGCCAAAAGTATAACAACCATGTTTATGGCCAAATCTTGAGTTATAATCTCCATTTATTTTCATTTTTGGATGATTTTTGCTAAAAGTTTCTGAGAAATCAAATTTCAAATGTGTTATATTGAGTTTCATAGTTTTCATGTGGTTTTCATCAAGCAGTTTCTTATTTTTCAACCCTAGTTTTACTCTACACGTTATTCATATTTCATATTATGTATGGTTCATGCATTATTATCATTATTTGCATGTCCATGCATTTTCCATGAAAACATTATGATTTTGACAATATCACCATGCATAATAATAAATCCATTTATGTTCATGCCATATTTATATAATTATCGAGAAAAAAATTTTTATGGGTGTATTTAGCAATGGTAAAAGCTTGAAAGGACCATATATGCATTCTTATGTATTTAGGGCCATTCTAGTAATTTGCCATGTTTTAGGATTATTTATCTAATTTCAAAACTTTGAAGGGTATTTTAGTAATTTTTATGACTTAGGGGTTATTATACAATTTCATGCATTTTAAAACCACTTAGTCATCTATGATGATTTAGGGGTTGTTATGTAATTTCATGCATTTTAGTACCATTTTAGTCATTTTCTGTGATTTAGAAGTTATGTGGAATTTCATGCATTTTTGCATCATTTTAGTAATTTCCCATGTTTTAGGACTATTTATGTAATTTCATATATTTTAGGGTCATTTATTAATTTTCCATGTTTTAAGACTATTAATGCAATTTCATCCAATTTAGAGTCATTTTAGTAAATTTTTATGACTTAGAGACTTTTATGTCATTTCATGCATTTTAATGTTATTTAGGTCATTTTTCATGATTTAAGGACTTAAATGTAATCTTCTGAATTTTAATGTCATTTAGGTCATTTTCCATGACATAGGGACTGTTATTCCATGTATTTTAATGTCATTAGGTCATTTTCCATGATCTAGAGACTTAAATCTAATTTTGTAAATTTTGATGTCATTTAGATCATTTTTCATGATTTAGGGACTTCTATGTTATTTCATGTATTTTTTATGTCATTTAAGCCATTTTCCATGATCTAGAGACTTTTATGCAAATTTATGAATGTTAAGGTCATTTCAATAATATTTCATGATCTAGGTTCTTTCATGCAATTTCATGTATTTTAGAGATATTTAAGTCATTCTCCATGATTTAGTAGTTATTATGCAAAATCTTTTGCATTTAAATCATTTTCTATAATTTAGGGACATTCCATAATGTCCATGCATGCTAGGTCCATTTAGATTATTTTCCATAATGAAAAGATCATTTTGTAATTTCATATATACACTTTTGAGTCATGTTCATGATGTTATGTTCATAGTTTAATGTGTTTATATGTTAATTATGATTTTTTTCCAAAAATCCAAGGCAATATCCCTGAATTAAAATTTCCATAAGTGTATTTTCAGTATACGAAAGTCACTTCATTGATTATTTTAAACGAAGGAATACCTTTTTAAACAAGTAAATCAAAATTTTTAATTTTCCAAAAAATAAAACTTTCATAATCCTTCAGGTTTTCTGGAAGGGTGCAAAAAATATTTTGGTTTTCAAAAGATATAAAAATTCTATTTATTTAAGATGAGAAAAATAATATTAATTATAAATATTTTAAATATAAGAATTATAATTTAATATCAAAAAATCAAAATCAATTTTAATCGAGATTTAAGATAATAAGTGATAATAGGTACTATTTTACAGGCATTATAAGAGGGGATATGTCTCACTCTGCATGTAACCGACTCTTGAACTCTTTTCATACGAATCTATGGTTAAAACCCTTAAAAGATAAACTTCAAAAGGTGACCAATCTCACCTTAGTTGTAGCTTCAAGTCTTTTGGTTGTTTCGTAAGGACCATTTAGGGTAAGTTGGATGAGCAATTTGATTTGACAATTAAGTTCTGTTCCAACATGAGAAAGTAAAAAAAATTCATCTATTTAAGTTTGGCATGTTAGATTCGTGTTTGAAACATTACGACAAGTTTATTGTCTTCTAATGATGATGCTGATAGCATTGAAGCTTTTGAACTATAACTAGATGTGGCAATTGGGTGAGTTCGAGATAGGTTATTCAGGTTTGGGTTTTTTCGGGTTTGAGCTGATTCGAGTTCAGGTCTATTCGAGTTTAGGTTCTTTCAGGTTCGGGCCAATTCGAGTTCGAGTTAATTTGGGTTTGGGCCAATTCAGCTTCATGCCTATTCGTGTTAGGGTTTGGGTTTAGGTTAGGTTCGGGTTTGAGTATATTTTACATCATTTTTTATTTTATGTTAAATGTAATCGCTTTTACATAAATTTGAATTCTAAGCTTAAGCCTGAATTTGGCCCGGTCCGACCCAAAAAAATCTTAATTTTGTTCTATGGGCCTAACCACGGCCCAAAAAAATTTTGAATTCTAAGTTCATGGCCGAATTTGGCCTGGCCGACCCATTTAAGTACAAATTATTATTCATAATATTAAAAAATTATTTCTATATTAATAGTTACATATTTATAATTAAATTTAAATAAAATATATTATTTTATTTAAAAATTAC
>JBBYHM010145587.1:8063-36969 GCA_038381775.1 Adansonia rubrostipa
AGGGTGGACTGTGGGATGCTTACCTTTTTTTTTTGAATTGTGTTTTCTGAGGTCTATGAAGGAGGATTTGTTTCAGGCTTAACAACAGAGGAGGTATCCGGAGGTTGTGTGTGGTAAATGGCGGTGGCCAGTGAGATGGGCATGATGCAAAGAGCCTTCGATTGAAGGAATTGCATGGCAGCTCCAACATTTTCTTCCATCAGCTTAGCTACCTGTCGCTCTGTCCCGTCATTTGACCATTTCTCCCAGGCTGGTTGGCTTCTTCTTCCGCTCTCACCACTTTCATCCTGCTGCTGTATGTGTGTGTGTGTGTGTGTATCAAATGAAGCTCAATCGCCTCAGCTGAATGACTAGCAAATATACATAAATAAAAATAAAAAATGTCCTACATTACACAATGCATGATTACTTATTTATTACCTCAACTGAGGATAATGGGATGTCCGTTACAAGTGGTGCCACTGCACCGGCTGCGCCCAACCTACTCATGCTCAAGACCTGTAAAATAAAATAATCACATAATAAGGTCAATACTCATTCCTCTTTATTTCCTTAAAAGGAAGAATTACAAGCTCCTAAGCAAACCATTATATATAGGCGCTATACATTCAGTGGGAGAATCCCTATACCAAAAATGTTTTTATATCATCGTCACACTTTGAAGAAGTAAAATTCCTGATATAATAGCAATAAAAATGTTCAGTAGAACTTCTAATCATGACTCGCGTTCCTTGATGAACTGGTAAAAGATCGAGAGGACAAATCAATGATTCTAGCAGTGTTTTGGTTAAAAAAGGAATATACATATAAATATTAACATACGCTGACTTGAATATATTGATGGAGGAAAACTTCTAAAATTGCAAGACACATTCATCTAATAAGATATCACAGACAGACTGATCCCATAAACATAAGTCGGCACTATGATATGCAGTAAAGCAAAAATCTGAATAAGATGTATGAAATCAAACAGGTAAGCAGAGTTAACTGATACCTTAACTTGGAGCCTCAGGAACTTCACATAATCTACAATTTCATCAAGCATGGCTGCTCTATCAGTCTACACAAAGAAACATACGTCACTACTAAACGAAGTAAGATGCATTATTCATACTTAAACTTTTTCATTGTTTACCTCCCAAGACTCGCAAATCTACCATATTCCTACAACAATAATCAACTTAGCTAGGTTATAGAACAATAGTCAACATTAAAGTTACTAAGTTACTAGCTCTGGAATTAGGACATCAATCAATTCATTATCTGTAGACAATTTGACCAACAGACAATAAAGTTATAGCTTTGAAGTGAGTGCACAAACTATTGCAGATAAGATCACAAGTTTAGTCACAACACTATTGCAAGGTCATACAACAAGATGAAGCAGATAAGATTAGTGACAGATGGCATTAATAGAATACGGTTCCCCGCTGTCAATAAGCGCATGCTCCTCACTATATTAATTTAAAATGAAACCGGATAATCTTAAAATTATTTTTACTGCCAACCTAACGATAGAACTACCTTCATTTGAGGATAAGATTTCCAATATAAGAAAAAATATCAGGATGTCGTCAAAAAACATATTGGAAATAAACTTCATTTCATACATAAATTCACAGGTAAACTTATGAAACGATAAAAGGGAACTGACCTTGTTAACACTTGGAACAAGCTCCTGCAGTGCCCTGATTCTTTCGGCAATTCTCTCCCTGCGCAACTGTACCAAGGGAGAAAATTGAACGGTTCAATATGTTTTAGTCACAGTTGCAACCATTTATTGAGCAGGTTCACTTCATTTTGCAATTTCACAACATAAGTGACAATCAACTGCAACTTTACCAGCTACTAGATTTCATCCTCCTAAAAGATGATTTATATATGGTGTTTTTATATATCTTCTGTATACTCTATATGAGTTCTCTTTGCTAGATGTTATCATTAATCTATTTCTTTCCATTGCCGAAATACACATACTGAAAGAAAAATACTCTTAAAAGATAATTTTTCTCAATGAGATTACCTTCTACATCGCATATTAACCAAATAACCGAAATAGTATTTAAAAAGACAACTTCATTCAAAAACCTCATCTGACCAAATTAGTCACCATGTAGAAGACATCTATTCAAAATTTTTAAAAGTTTTTTTGGCTGAGGAACTAACTTAGTCATGTCTTTTGTTTCTAGGACAGAAAAATACGCCTGAATTACTGCTCTTCAACATATTTCGTCTTTCCCATGTTTACTGTGACTATTTATAATAAATCAAGCTTACCCGCTCAGCAATACTGTGCGGATCTGTGGCCTGTCCTCGTCTAGCTCGCACCCTCGGACGCATTGCTGGTGGATGTGGTGCTGCAACAACAGCTGCTGGCATTGGTTGGCCATGGAAAACCTGGAAAGTTATAAAAGTCATAACACCAATGATAGAATTTACAGAATAAGGTAGCACTAACATCAATACCACCTTTTTTCTCCCATCTCTCCTCACATCAAGAGGGGGACAAAAAAAGGGTAAAGGAGAAACATTACTACAGCACATAATTGTTTGAGGAGATTGCAATCTGATGTTTATGTAAAAATATATGTTTGGAATCTAAGCATATAGCAGTGGAAAAAATAACAACAGAATTCTTAACAAATAGGACTTCTAGAGATTTAAAAAGTTGGGAAAAATATTTCCCATACAATTTGTAGACTATAATGCAAAAGAGCAATTGGTCCCGGTGATAGAATGTCCTGACCATGACTGATACTTCAAATCTATATTAAATAAACAAAAGGAAACTCAGATCCATCTTTCTTTTGTAACAATTTTAACTTCCGTACATTTTCTAATATAACAAGAGAGTAGAGACTCTTCTGAAATTTGACATCTTCCACAAATAACCAACTCTCAACAGATGTTGACAATTTTTGGCAAAGAGGGGCATGACACCAACTAAGGGACCAGTTTCTCTCCGGGCAGATGGACCATTAACCCGAGACCCAATTCCCAAACTCCAATGATAAAGCATGACTTTAGTACAAATTAAGGAATCAACTACCATCTACCAGTCATTTAATTGGCCTTTAGTATAATATAAAGGAGATATTAGAGTTCCTTTTTTTTTTTTTTTGGCACTACTCTGACCCTAGCTTTCAAGTTTCAACCGTTTTGTTCTCTAATCCTTGAAAAGTAAAATTTCATTTTGGAGTAAGACTAAGACTCTCGTTTATTTGCTGGTGTAGGTTTGCCGCTAATCTACGGTGGAATCAGACTCATCTTTGATTGAATAATTCTACCCTGCAAGTTAGATTATGCCACAAAAATTCTAGAAGGACGTGCATGTACTCTTTCCTTTGTCAAATACTAAAACTTGGCATCCCACAACAGTAAACCGCCAAAAAACTTGTCATGTTTTCCCTTGTCTCCTTTGCTATTAGACAGAAACACAAACGATAATAACATCATAATAATAATAAAAATAATCAAACAGACAAAATCGCTGTCAGGCCACATTTGACAATGGAAAACTTGCAATAGTCTAACAAGGACAAAATAACATGCTTCACTTAGTGGGAAAAAAAATTAATTAATTGATAAGAAATTTATCATTCCTTAGTATCACAAAAACTGGCTCTTAAGTTTCTGAAAGGGAATTAATTATTATTTGAAAGAAATATTTTTTTCCTTTTTTTGGGAAACAAACAAACACAAAAACACAAGGGTAAAAAAAAATTAAATGAAAAATATAAAAGAATTATCAATTACTATTTTTTTTCCTTACATTTTTTACAGAAGAAGCTCTGCCATCAACGACATCGTCGCGGAAGCGCTTGCCGCTGCCGGAACCTTCCTCGGGCTTCAGAAACCCGCCTTTTCCTTGCTCCAAGCTCAACCCCAACGGAAAAACCTGTCCGTGAAACGAACCGCCTCCCCCGCCGCCGATTGTGCCGAGTTGTCCGGCGCCACCACCGGAGCTGAGCTGCAGAAGCATTGGCGCTCCAGCCGCCGCAGCGTTTCCAGCCAACCTACCGTCGGACCCCGCTAGGCCAGTCTCAGTAGGCGCGAAGTTAGGGAGTCCGAGGATTTGCTCGAGGAAATCATCGGCGGTGGACTCATTGGGGTTATTAGCCATGGAATTGAAGTGAGTCGAAGTGGCGTGTCAGGGATACCAAAGAGCATCTACATGCAAAAAGGAAATGGCGAAAGAGAATCGAACCAAACAAAAGTAAAAGAAAAAAAAAGATTAATTTCTTTGGGAAAACGAAGTTTTTTTTTTTTTTTCTTTTCTTATGCTTCACTTTGCTTTAATCTTTATCTGTCAGTTAGAAAGACTGAGAAGAGGAAAGTTTAGACTTTTAAGAGTTTTAGCTTAGCTTAGCTTTGCTCTTCTTCTGCTTTTTCTTCAGCCTCTGAAAGAGAAACGGAGAGAGAGAGAGAGAGGAAGAAAAAGAAAGTGGGCTTCTTTTTTTTTCTAATCTTAAAGGTTACAAATGTGATGCTCTTCGTTAATGAGGGCTTTGGCTAGCGTTTGGTTATTTAAAATGTTACGTTACGTGGGAAACCATTAGCCATTTTTCCTGTTTGCTGGGGTTTGTTTTATTTGTCCCATGTTTTTATTTATGGTTATGTACATATTGGTCTGAAAAACGACGTCTAATTCTTTTTTTTATTATTTTCAAGATTTTTTTCATTAAATTCCGGCCAACAACTAGTACCATTGTGCGCTGTGGGAACAGAGCTAAAAGTGCAAATAAAATAAAATAAAATAAAATATTTATTCTAAATTATTAAATTCAATTTTTAATTGTAATTTAAAAAATTTATAATTTTTCAAATTGAAATTTATTTTTATTTAACATTTATAATATAAAAATAAATATTTTATTTTTAAATTCTGTTGGATTCAATTTTTAAAAAGCAAAAATGCAACATATTAATGGCATTTTTTTTTTCAAAAATCGATACAAACCGTTGTCAACTCTTAACAGAACAGTGCTCTTCCTTTTTTTTTTTAATGCTTGCTTGAGTATCCAATTCCATGACGTTTTTAACGGTAAATTGTAGAAAGCGATAAAATTCGCAGATAATTTTACCGAGCCGGACATAATGGAAACGATGATCGAGAGACTACACAATCTTACTCACATTAGATGTCCACTTTCATAGCAAAATATAATTTCCTATGTAATTTTTTAAAAAGATTACAGGTAATCAAATTGTCTAATTTTTTTAATAAAATATTACATTTTTTAAAAATAAAAATTAACATTAATTTTATCTTTGTTAACTCAATCATCATTATAGAATAATATACGGGTAAGCAGCCTTCCACCCAGCCACATTCAGAAGAAGGCAAGTCTTGCTAATTTTATGTGGCAAATCTAGCCAGCAAAATTTGCTTAAAATAGACCACGGGCTGGGCTTGAGTTAACCATAAATTTTCATTAAAAAAAAAATAAACATTCGTCAAAAACACTGCAATGGATACTACCCTGAAATCAACAGCGGCCTCGGTCCAGTCAGAGAAGCACAATACCCATTCTCTATCTCGCCTTCTCTCATGATGTAAGGACTCTTCAAAAATTTTCTCGGACCAAACTACCATACTAATAAAATTTCTTTTAAGTATTTACAGGTCGAGAACACATACGGCTAAATTTCCAAGGCATAAGCTGAATGCCCCACCATTTAGAAACATAAATAAAATCCGCAAAGAGACGAGGCTACTTCGTCTTAAAAAAAAAAAAATCCATATAACTGATATGGTAAAGAATAGAGAAAAAACCATTACTCTAAGCCATGAAATAGAGTGCATGCACGACAATGCAGTATGTGCACATTTATGGATGTATATAAAGATTTGCTTCCACATATTCATGATCCTGAATTCTTGGGCTAGTACAATGAAGATATTATATCACTCTTGCTCCCTATGCGAGAAATGTACTCAAAATAAGGCATACCAAGTTAATAATTCTATCAAAGTTTGCTTCAAAGTATGAATAATTTTTAAGCAACAAATAAAAAGGCGTTCGATTGAATCTTAAGAAGGTGAAAGACAATCAAGGGAAAGAACCCATAAGCAGAAACAAGAAAAAAATGCAATTTCCAGAGTCAACTTATAAGTAGTCCTAATAATTTTGGACGCAATACGAAAACATGACACAACACATTTAACATATGCATCGTATTTGAGTTTAATGTTTTAAAATATTTAATAATTTGAGTTGTGTTTATATTAACACCACTGAGACCCCAAAAAAATAAATAAACATCGACACAACAAGCACACAGATTGCCTGGTCTACTTACAAATGGCCAAATGAGGAGTTTCCCTTTATTATAGCTTACATATAGGAGCGGTGCAGGCTAACGGTGGCATAATTCATGATCATCTAGGGAAAATTTTGACAAAGGAAAATGATTTTGGATTTTTGTCTAGGAAGGTCTCTCTCCTGGATATTCCATGGCAATAATTAAATTAACAGCTTCACAAATTAATACCCAAAAAAAAAAAAAATACACGAATGGTATTAACATTGAGATGAGCAACCAACCTGGTAGCCCTTCCCCACTGAAAGCAGCCTATAACATATTTAAGGTAAAAGACCAACAGTCTTATGCCGGTTCACATGTTAAAATGCGTAAAACAAATTAATGAAAAGCTATGACTGAAAAAGGACAAAAATTAGAAGAACTGATTCTTTGTAAGGCAGTAGCGGTGAGACAGGGCAATAGCTCTTCCCTGATGAAAGCAGTAAAATATGATCAGCCTAAGGCAGATTTACAAGTTGAATGTAATATAAAGCGACAAAAACAAAGGATTTAAATAACGAAGTTATTATCAAATGAAAAAAAAAGAATGGAAACCTCACAAATCTGAGATGAAGGAAAGAAGAAAGTAACCTGAAATTTTAACCATCAACTAAAAGAAAAGAAAACTATTCAACAGAGATACAAGTACTATGTTTGAATCTAACACTACACGGAAAAAGACCAACGTCACAACTAAAAATGGTTCCAGTCATCGCTCAAAATGAAGACTTTAAAGTTCAATTCAAGTACCAAGTTGCAGTAGGATAACAAAAACATGATCTAGAGATCTGAATCTAGAAGTAGAAATACTTACCAAAAGGGAAAAAAATGACGATATAGATAAAAGCATGACCGAACAAGCTCTCTTACACTTTCTCTTCCCTTTCTCGATTCCATTGTTCAATCCTGGCTCTCCGCTCCTCACTCCCTTCCCTAGCAGGTGGAGGGCTTCTGCTTCGCCTAGGACTCCCATGCTTTCTCCTACCACCTCTATCACGGTCATACCTGTCAGGTCTTCGCCCATTCCTATCGCGATGGTCATCACGGTCACGGTCCCGGTCCCGGTCCCTAAACTCCTTATCACGCCTGTAGCGTGGACTGGCGCTCCTACTTCTGCTCCGACTCCCTTTGTACCTGCGGTGCTTGCCAAACAGCTTCCTTCTCAGCTCCCTCCCAATTACCTTGACATGCATAAAATTACAGTAACCCCCACGGTTACAGTTATTCTCCTCATATTGCCGACAAGTAGCCTCCCGGAAGTCAGTGACTGGGGAGAAATCTGCAATGATAGGCCGACCGGAGTAGAATCTTCCTTGAAAAGCCTGGAGGGCAGCTGCTGCCTGGTCCTCCTCCCTGAACTGAACATACACGTTTCCAATCATGTGGTCGGCAAGGTTGTCACAGACGTTGAGGCTCTCGATCTCACCGAACTTGCTGAGCTCCTCGAAGATGTCTTCATAGAATTCCTCGAAGTGCTCCTGGATCTTGCGGGGGTCGATGGGCTGGCCTTGAGCGTCAACTCCGGGGGTGATCATGTCGGGGCGCTGGTACATGTTCGACAGCAGGAGGGTTGGAGAGATCGTCGGTCGATTATGGAGTCGGGAGCACCTGTCCCCGTGCCGGCACGCTCCAATCTTGAAATAAAAGGGACAATTCACGCGGTCCTTCTCGGTGCCGAAGATTGAGGCCAAGTGCTCCGCCATTGACGCTGGAAATTAGGAACACAAACAAGGGCAAGAGCTTTGTAATTATAATTTTAACTAAAAACCCCTAATCTAATAGCAGGAAAAAAGGACAAGAAAGAGGTTAGTATTGCTGGTGATACGTTAGGGTTAGGGTTTTTGAAACCCTGAATTTTGGACTTACGGGTACCGGAAGAAGGGAAAGAAATGATTAGTATTTAAGATTTTACTCCCACTACTTCGGAATATAACTCAGAAATTTGTCAATTTCTTTTTGCTTTTGGGCCTTGGGGATTGGCAAAGAAGATTCTGGGCTGGCTGGTTCAGCAGGCTAGGCTAAGCGCCTAGGAAAGCTTCCTTATGAAGGAAGTTCGTCTGCGGAGAATTTTTTATTTAGGCCTCAACATTCAGCAGGCACACCCGCGACCTTTTTATAAAAATAATAGCGGGAATTAAAAAACATTCTATTATTTTTGTAAAAAAGGCCACCCCGGCCTCGGCCACCTTCTGCATTTTTGGTGTAATGAGTAGTGCAAATCACAGTCCATCTCTTGCAGGCTATATGCGGGCCGAAGGATTCCCGATCCCAAATGGGTCCATAACGGCCTCAAAAGTGTTCAATATAAACTCATAAAAAGGTGTGTGCCACTGTTCCCGTCTCCCTAACTATCACAACGCTAACAGGTAGCCATCCAACTTGTGTAAACATCATTTATTCAATTGAAAAGGGTATCAAAGCATATCTCCAACCAGAAGTTGCATAAACTCATAGAAAGTACGAAGAGGTCCATTAGCAACTCTCTGAAAAGAATAATTTAAGTCATAATATACAATTAATGGGGGAAATAAAAACATTGTGTATATCTTCATTTAACGCCTCCCAGATGCCACTGATTCTGCGGAGAAAAGGTATTTAACTCGCGAAAGAACAGAATCATGTGCAGGATCATAGGGATGATCCTTGGAAGGAATCTCTAAAATTGCTGGAACGGGGTTGTTGTAGCTATCCACCAGAAACCTTATCATATTTGCCACCTGCAATTAAAAGAATGGAAGGCTGCAGATTAATTTAGCCATACCCAATTTGAGTTGAGAATGCAACTCAAATAGAAATTCTATACCTGTTTCGGGATTGGTATCATCATATATGAAAGTTAGACATTCAGCAATCAGAAGACAAAAGCCTTGGTTTATCTAATTAGCTAGTAGCCAAACAATGGAAAAGGATGAAGCCATCAAAGCAAAAGGGAAATCCATCAAAATGACAGAAACAGTGAACAACCCATCTTGCCAACAATGACACAGGAGTTCAAGATACTCTCAATGCACTGAAATTTAGAGGTTTGCACAAAACTGCAATACTAATTCTATGTTTATCCCTAAACTGTACCCACAGGATTGGCTTCTATTGAGCAACAAGTGATCAATAAGCAAAATTTCCTCATAGAACAACATAATAGGGCAAGTATGAAGTAGACTCATAATGTCACCAAGAAGTTTAGGTGCAAACCAAATTTACAAAGGCCTTTCACCAAATGGCAGATTTTTTATCAGATCAAATCTCATCATCCGTATTACTTGTTACTAGTCTCTTTGGTTGTTATTGATCATGTCATGCAACGAAAAATAATGGAAGGTTAGCACAGATAATCACTCAAACAACGCACTTCTTTATCTTTACTGAATTTAGTATATGTGTCACTATCCCCCCCCCCCCCAAAAAAAAAAAGAATCTAGTATATGTGTCTTTGACGTTAGGTGATATATGCTCGAACTACACAGGAAACTGGCCAACGGTGACTTCTAAGGAGATGAATGAGTATAATTTAATGATGTTGGTGGAAGCAAGGAATTTTAAATGATCTGTGATTGTTAGCATGTCCTAGCTCTCCTCAACCACACATTACAACTTGTGTGTGCATAATACAGAGTATCCAACAGACAGATATTTGCATTAAAATTGCAGAAAATAATTGACATTTTACGGCAAAATAAGCAGCAAACTTACATATTGGCTAATCAGCACGATAGCAATATCCTCCCTTGCTGTGAACTCTTTAAATGCATCTTCAATTTGTTTAACAGTGGTTTCTAAAAGGCAAGAACCAGAAAAATAAATCAATGAGTGAAGGATATAGATGCTGATGATGCCCACTTTGATAGCAAAAATAACTAAATGGGTTGATTTCTTTAGAGAAAACGACATAAAGAGAAAGCAAAGTGGCGTAAATTTATTCTGATCCTAAATAGTTAGAGGATTAAGCATTATCTTTCATTTTCTAGTCACCCCCCCCCTCTCTTGCTACCAAAATGAAAGGACATTTCCTGACAAACGGGTAACTACTTCATTTTCCTAGTTGAGACACAAACAATGCAAATGCTGTAACATATAAAATGAGGAAATTTTCCTTTTCAGAGACAGCCCATCTTCGTATTTCCATATGAATTTTCTATTTTTACCAGGGTAATTAATGATTATTTCAACAGGGAAAGAGGAAACCATGTTTTCAACTCCAGAAAGAAAAATTAAAACCAAGACACCTAAAGGTTCAAAATGTTAAATTACTTGAAATGAAAGTTAAACCGAACATAAGTTGCACATTTAGATAGCCTAAGGTGATTCAGAGAAAGTAAATAACTGGTGAACCTTTGCATTCAATGAGTGAATACTCTATCAAAACTCAATTATACGTCAACAAGTGTTTGATATAGACCATACTTAGAAAGAAAACTTTCCAAATAGTAGAAAGATCAAGAGTATACTTGAGTCCACAATAAGATAATTTGTCTTCCTCCGCAAGTCAACATTACCCACTCCAGCTAGCAGAAATCCAACCACCGTGTCCTAGCCATAAAAATTATAAATCGGACAGGTCAAATCAAATGCATTGCAAATCACATATAATGATATTAATTGTCATATTAACAACATTTCTGGCAATTTATACTCATCGAATCACGCCATGGTCTATTAAAAAAATGAGGAAACATGAAAAATAACTAAATAAATAAGTTTCCAGGGAACTAATAAAACTGCATGGTGATGAGTAAACTTTTCCTATAACATATACTCTAAACATTCAGGAAAACACAAAACTTGCCCAATGTTGTCAAGGCACAAGCTTAGGCATGCCTAAGCATGGTACCTTGGCGTCAAACAACATAAGTGCCTCAAACCCTTCCGGGCAAGGTGCACTTGATTAGGTGCGCAAGGCATGCTTTTTTGTAACGCGACAGGCTTAAAAAACAAGTTCACCTAATTACAGTTCTCTCTAATTTATATAACTTTTAACTCTTTCATTAGATGAACCTTTACTAGTACGAAAGGGGCTTATATCAAAACTTTTCACTTCTCCACATTTGATTATTAAACAAGAGACATGGGACCATGAGGAAATCATGCATTTGGCCAACAAAAGAAAAAAAAATTACATGTTTTGTAGATATATTGGATCACTCTTTAGAGTTTATTACCATAAGAATGTATCTTAAGCTTATTTTACATTTATATTGCGCCTTACTTCACTCACACAAGCACTTTTTTTGCGTCTTGCACCTCAGGAAATATAAAGGTTCTAGCACCTACAGTGTGCCTTGCGCCCTTAACAACAATGAACTCGCCATAAATTTTGTGGTGATCATTCATCATAGAGCTAAATCTGAATAGTATCCACTTTTCATCCCATAAAAAATAACATACAGTGTAAACTGAGTTTTCAATCAGCTAGCACAGCATTAGCAAGTCCAAGTAACATGCATCAAACTATGCAACTATTTCCTACCAATTCACCCGGTGGATGCTTTAGTTTGTTAATTTAACTAATTCATTCTTTACAAAGAACACTCAAAATTAAATCTTTACCTAAATTAACTTTAATTAGGCTGATTCAACCTAAATTCAGGCGATTTAGAGCTAACTCAAGAAGAATGACGGGCACATATGTAGGGGGAAATGCGATAAAGCGAAGCAAAAACGACAAAAAGAGCGGAGATCTGTGCACAGTCTTTGGCAGCTTTAAAAAAAAAAATTATACTCACCTCGTCGGCAATCATTGCAATGAGAGCTGAATTGCTAGTGGGGATTTGAGCTCTGTTCGCCATTGATTAACTTTTTAACTAAAAAATCACAATAACCAAACGAAAAAAATCAAAGGGCGGCCGGCTTAAAAGCTACGTTCCTGCTTTAGATATTAGATCAAATTTGATCAGGCAAAGAAATCAACCTTCACGGATCGCCTGCTTTCAGGTTTCGATTTGAAGGATCTACGCAGATTGTAGACTAGAAACTACCAGATGATAGCGACACCTTCAAGCAAACACTCCGATTTCTTTTAATTATCTGAGTTTAATTTGGACCTTTCGTTTAAAAATATTAAAATATCAAAAAATTTATATTATAATTACATTTTTAATATAAATAAAAAATTATATTTAATTAAGAGCAATTAGGTTTATCACCTTTGATATAAGTTTATTTAGATCCGAACTATTTCAAGTTCAATCAAATTAAATTTTAAAAAAAATTAAAATTTAATATAATCTTTGAATATATATGAAAGCTTCTTTCAATTATAAATTGATATCAAAATTTATTTATGTTTAAATTCATATAAAATATACTCTTTTTTATTCTTTTAAGTACTGAGTTAGATTTTTTTTTTTTAATTGATGCCGTAGTTTCTTTTTTTTTTCTGCTTTTAAGAGTATATAAAATATACTCTTATTCACACATAAATTTTTTTTGCCAAAACAAATATATTATTTATTTGATTAAATCAATGCCAGGTGCTAGACAATCAAAGATACACTTTTTTTTTTAAGATATATTTGTTTGGTAATTAAAAAAAAAAAGTTTGATTTGACAAACCTATAGGTTATTGTCTTTGAATATTGGAGGATGTTTCAGAGTACAAACCATTTGAATTAAGAGTTTTGACTTTTGATCTCCGAAAACATTAAAACTTCAAACCCAAATTATAATATAAAAATAAGTACATCCGGATAAATATGTTGGGTGCGGTTTGAAAAACACCAAAAAGCATTGTGATATTTACTCTTGGTTGCACATTGTGTCACAAAAGAGAAGATCGCTACTGTAAAATAATGACAAACAATTTTATTCATCGTCAGTAAAAATTTTGGGTTTTACAAATAAATTAGTGTGATAATGCATCACTTTAGATATATATATAATAATTTAAAAATTTGAAGACTCTTAATTCTAATTGCAAAATTAAAAATTTTAAATCAACACAGAAGAGCGAATTTTAAATTTATTAATGTGAAACTTATCTTTTAACATCATGCTTGGATTGAGATTGCAATAGAGAAAGAGGAAGTAAAGTAAAACAAGGGAAGAGGAATTTTTTTTTCTTAGCTGGATAAAATTTTTTACTCAGAAAAAAGTGAGAGAAGGTAAATATTTCTTGTTTTCTTTTTAAATGTTTAATTTTTATAAATTTCAATTTCGAGTAAACTAAGATAAAAAAAAGCTATTTAAGTAAGAGGTAAATATTTTATTTTTTTTCTTCTTTTTTCTTTTTCTTTCTTTTACTTTCATTTCTTTTTTTTATTATCGTTTATCTAAACATAGTATAAAACATTTCCTTTCCTAAATCTACCATTAGAAACAATTTCGACCCTTAATCCAAATCATATAATTTTTTTATCCTTCGAAGTAATTACTCTCCAAAAAAATGAAGAGCATATCTAACATTAAAAATTTGGTTCACTTGAAAATTCTTTTTCCTCGTATGAGAATATAAAAATAAAATATTTTATACAAGAACAAACAAAGTACAAAAAAATATAATTTAAAAATTTCGAAGGTTGAGCTATTTGCTCGAGCTCAATGATCTATATTTGAATGAGTTTGAACAAAAAATTAAGCACAAAAAATGACCTCAGGTCAAATTTAAAGCTTGCTTTTTCTAAATGAGCTGAACCTTGAGTAAAAATTTTCATGTCCAATCATGACCTAACATCTTAAACTTGTGTCTATAAAAGATATATTTTAAAAAATAAAGTAATTCAAATATTTTTCTAACATTTTAGTGAAAGAATTTTTGCATAGATCATAATCAGCTAAATTGTAGTGATTCTAGATCTTGGTTCTTTATTGGCCAAGAAATAAAAGAAAAAAAAAGTCGATTAAACTGCATAATAGTTTACTTTATGACTTCAAGCTTTTTATTATGGAATAATAATGCAGCATTAAAAATCTTCGAATATCAAATCTTAAAGGCAAAACTCTCTTCTTCTTTTTTTTTCTTTTTTTTTTCAAAATTTAATCTTCATTAAAATTATTTCAAGATTAAAATTTTAAATGTTTAAATTAATACAATTTAATCATCCCATTAAATATTTAAAGTATTTTTTATCATATTATTAAAATAATAATTATTTTTTATCATCACATCCGCTTCCAAAAGAAGTGCTATTATTGTATTCCAAGTTGAATTTTTTTTATTTTTTAAATCCATTTGAAAAGCACAAATAGTTGACATAACAATTTTAAAGCATATATATAAACTTTATAAATATATATATAATATATTTATTATTAAAAACTTTTTACCCTAGTTGATATATATAAAATTAATATTTTTTAATTAAAATGTGGTCGGATCGGGTTAGGCCTAGATAGCAAAGTTAGAGTTTGAACCAAACTTAGTTATTCAAAGTTGCCTAAAATTTGGATTGAGCCAAGATAGAGTATAATTTTATTGATATCACATTTAAACCTAACTTTACCCATGAACAAATCTAAATATGTATATTGCTAACAAAATTTTTAAATAATGAATTAAAAAATTTTAAATCTCTAATGTTTTTCTTAAGCAAACTAAAAAAACTAATATGACAAAGGCTTATATTGATAGTAAATTAAAAATAAAAAATATACTTTGTACTTCAAAATTGGTTGTCATAATTGTAAATCTACAAGAAGGTTAATAGTAAGGGTTCACTTAATCAATGTTTATAAGCATTCATTAATATATTTTTATTTTTATTTTTTAATTTATATTTATATCTAATTAATTACTTTTACAAAATTCAAAAAAATATTTGAATAATTATATATATATTTTTTACTTTTTAGAACCTCCTTAATAGTAATTGGTAAAAAAAATTAGTACTACCTAGTAAATATATGTGGTAAATATAAATTAGGGTTAAATACTTATTATAGTAAAATATTCATTCGGTAAATTAGGGTTACATACTTATTACAGTAAAATATTCATTCGGTACTTATATTTTAACTCGATTTTTATTTTGATATTTGAAGAAAAAAATATTAATTTGATTATCGAACTTTCAGTTCGTCAAATATATTAGCATTTTGAATCAACATCGTTACTCAAAAGTTGATGTGATAATCAACCACTAATGATTCAATTTTTATGCAGCATGGCACGAATAATTTGACATTTTGTCACATATTAATCTTTTATTAGTTATTCACTATCATATTAATTTTTAACTAATAATATTAATTCAAATAATCAATATACTTAAATGTAATAAAAATTTAAATATATCATATATTTTTAAATAATAAAATAAAAATTGATTTAAAGTACAGATCGGGCCTATGGTAAACCATCAGATTATCAGAAGTGCCTAAATACTTTTCTCAAGGCATTGGAAAAGAGAGGAATTCTCAAGCCGTACGGCAAAATCCACGGGATCCAGTCTACTGTCTCTCATTCAATATCACCTAATTTATTGTAATGTATTTATTTAATTAGACTTTCAAATGTGGGTGTTTCAAAAAATATATATTATGTGAAATTAATTTTTTAAGTGACGGATAAATTATATAATTGTATACTATAATTAAATTACCATAGAATTTTAACAAATAATTTACAAATAAAGTATTTCTTCCAATTCAATATCGAAATTTATTTGACTTATCATAGTTATCCGAACTTAAATACATATAAATATTTGAAATAGTTTGAAATATTTGAAAACATATAAATTTTATGAAGAAAGGGATTAGTCTTTCAAAATATATATATAATATTAATATAAATTATTTTAATTTTATAATATATTCTTTGTTAATTCTTTTAATTAAATTAGTATTAATGATCCAATCAGAGATTTTATATAATAATTTAATATTTTTTTGATTATTTTTCGTTAATCTTAATAAATTTAATGTCACTTAATTTGGTGACATCAAATTTAGTTAAAAGTATTTTATATAATACATACATATTTTTTAAATATTAAAGATAAACTGGAACAAAAAAAAATTGCTTAAAAACTAGATAAGATTTTATCTTCAAACATTTAAGATTCAAATATGATTCATATTATTTTTTTAGTTATATAACATACATAAAGGATAAGTCGTATCATATAAAAAATAAAATTTTAATATTATAATATAAATTTTAAAATAAGTTAAAATTAAATTTTATAAATTTTAATAAAAATTAAATAAAAATAATATCAATGGATTTAAGATCCAAATTATGAGATGAGAACTTAAACAAGCATCTGTAGTTTATGATGGGCGATTGTGGAGACACTGAATCGATCGATTCACAAAAATAAACAAATTCAAGTCGTAAAGGCTTGGATCAACCCGACCGTACATTGACACCTCGGGTCACACTTATTTACCCAAAACAATGTCCCCCTCGAGTGGACCCCACTTCCACACTTGTCCGGTTGTCCCTAATACGTACAATTTTGCAAAGGCCCCGGCCCCACGCTTTTTTTCGCCTTGCCCCACAGATACGGCTACACCTAACTTCATAAAAATCATTCACCACCCACTAACAAACTAACACGTGTATAATGTGGTGGAGGTTATCCAAGTGGCGGGATATTAGTGGATTGTTTTGTAAACAACAAAGCAGTAGATTTTTATGTTTGTTCCCGCATAAACGATAAAGCTGGAAGAAACGTAGAAGAGAAAAATAAAAGGGCGAATTGCAGGTTGCGGAGGAAGGGAAAGAGAAAGAAAAAGGATTTCACTGAAAACAATGAATTCTGTGTTCTCAGTTGACGATTTCTCCGACACATTCTGGGCGGCTTCGGCTTCGGCTTCGGACGCTGCGGCTGGGATGAGCCGAAGCCAATCGGAGTGGGCGTTGGAGAGGTTTCTAGAAGAATTTTCTGGTGCGGGTGTGGCAAGCCCGGGTTCGCGTGCGGGCGAGAATGTGATTGGTCCGTCCTTGGCGGCACCTCAGCCGTCCGTTTCGAAAGCTGAAGAGGGTGATGGGGATGCTGCCCTGGTGGAGATAAAAAAGCCTGATAATCAGAATCATAATCTTCCGCTGTCTGATCCGAGAACGAGTGTCACGATTGACTCGGATGAGCATCGCGCGTTCCTCAAGGGCAAGCTCGATCTAGAGTGTGCCGCGGTTGCTCTTTCTCGAGTATTCCTCTCTCTCTCTCTCTCTCCAATTTCCGTTTTCCAATTGGATTTAGTATTATTATTAGTAATACTATTAATTTTCTTTTTCCAAAAAATTATTTAGGCGTCAGCTTTGAAAGCAGAAGATTCGTCTGCCCAAGCTGAAAATCAAGCGCTTCAATCGGGATCAAAAATTCAAGGTAAGCTTTTGCTTTGCATGCTGCTAATTTGATTTTTTTTTTTTTTTCAAAGAATCCGAGTGACTTTTTTCCTCTAATGCCATATATGAGACTTTTTTAGACCGATGAGGGAGGAACATTTACGATTTTATTCTTACTTGTTCGCTCTGTTTGACCTTATTTAAATGCAGTTCCTTCGGAAACTTTCCTTTATAAGTTAAGATCAGCATACGATTTCGGGAACCCTGCAAATGGATTTTGGGGATTTTTATTCTGTTTCAATTCCCATTTTTGATATCTTGTTTCTTCACTTTAGGCAAATTTTGTGGGCTTAATTTTGAGTCAGTCCAGATGGATACTTTTATTCCTCAGCAGGAGTTAGATCGGATGGGAGTCAATTAATAATAGTAATAACTGCTTCTGATGCAAAGAGATTTATGGCTCGTGTAAAGCATGTGCACATTTTCTTGTTTGTGGTACATGTTTTTTGGGTAACCGATGAAAGTGTCCTACTGAAATTCAAATGCGGTTGGGAGTGCGGGTGGGATTTCCCCTATGTTTTTATTTTGGGTGATTAGTAGCGTTTTGCTTATGAGCGTGTGTCGTTGTAATGGGTGGCTGTAACCAGCTATTAACTTGGACTTAGATTGGTTTTACTTTATATAAATTGGTTCCTTGATGTAGTCGGACAAGCCTACAAGGTGTTGAATTGAACGTTGTTCATCAAGTCTGGTTTTGGGGTCAGCTAGTGGTAGAATGAATGACATGAATATATCTTTAGTTTGTGTCCATCTGGATTAACTCCAAATGATTGTTTAGCTGCTCTGTGGACTATAGGAAAACATTTTTTTTCCAATTAGTTATTGCTGTAGTCATCCTGCATATGTTAGGCATGATCATGCCTAATGATAGTCATATGTTTTCATGGAGTGCAATGTGATTCCATCTCCAAGTTATTCTTGTGCTGAAAGAGTAAGGAAGGAAAAGAGAAAAAGGATGGAACATATATAAAAATAGAATTAATTTGCTTTACTAGATTTGATAGGTGCTATTGGTTTCCCATAAACCTTACTATGCAGTTAGAAAAATAACATTGCCTTGTTTATATTTCATTTTTCTTCACTTGTCCATTGTTCCTTCCAACTTCTTTTTCTTCAAAATTTCTAAGATTTAAAAAGTAAACAATATGCTAAACTGTAGAGCTTTTCATGCATTATTTTGTTTCTCCCTTCCCCATAACTACGTCACATATTATAATTAAATTGTTTTTTTTTTAATATACAAATTCTACCATTCTAGGTTCCTCAAAGGCACCAGGACATGGTGAACCCGACGCTGTATCTTGTGGAATTTCGGCCACGTCAACTACACAAAAAAAATCAGGGGTACAAGTGAGGCAAACCACAAGTGGGTCATCAAGAGAAGATTCAGATACTGATGAACTTGAAGGAGATACTGAAACCATCGACAACATGGATCCAGCTGATGCAAAACGTGCAAGGAGGTTATCATGTTTTTTAGTGTTGTCTTGTATTATTTATTGATTGGTTTGCAATGCTGTTTGTTCTTTTCTTTAATCTTTTTTGCTTAACATATTTCCTTTTCTTTTATCTCTTTTTTCTTTGTCCTAAGTTAATGAGATTTGTTTTCTCTATGAAGTAATAGATATAAGAACGAATTTGTTGTCTTGAACAGAACCAAATGTATATTTTGCGAATAGAAGTTGAGCCTGATGCTTCTACACACTTTTTAAACAAAATGCTATTATCTTTGTCGAAAATTAATCCCAGCTCTTGGTGGGAATATGTATTTTTTTCTTTTTAAAAAAAGCAATATATTTGTTTAAAAACACAATAGTTCTAAGCTGTTGCAATCACAAAATTGCCTACTAATTGGTGAATTGGTGATGGCTCAGAATGCGGTCAAATCGAGAATCTGCCAGACGCTCTAGAAGAAGAAAGCAAGCACAAATGAATGAACTTGAAGCTCAGGTTTTGCCACATCATCCCCTCTTCCCCTCGACGGTCATGCACTCTGTTTTATTGTCTTTTTTGATCCTGTAAGTGGTTTTTCTAGGTTTGTCAACTAAGAGTTGAACATTCCAATTTACTCAAGCATCTAACTGACATGAATCACAAGTATGATGAAGCTGCTGTTGACAATAGAATTATGAAGGCTGATATCGAGACGTTAAGAGCGAAGGTAGACCATCACTATTGTCCAATTTTGCATTTTCTTATCATGATCCAATTATCCTGCTCTTAGTTGATATGGGCTTCTCCTGAAAGTTGAAAACTTACTTCCAAGTATGTAAGGTGAATATATTGACATGACACCATGAAGTTTCTGAAGATTACTCTGTCAAACTTTGAAAAGCCATGGGCAATTCATTTTCCTTCATCTAGGATTTAAGAATTTAATTGCAATTGTGCTTGCATAATTCATTTTCCTTCTAACTGACATGAATCACAAGTATGATGAAGCTGCTGTTGACAATAGAATTATAAAGGCTGATATCGAGACGTTAAGAGCGAAGGTAGACCATCACTGTTGTCCAATTTTGCATTTTCTTATCATGATCCGATTATCCTGCTCTTAGTTGATATGGGCTTCTCCTGAAAGTTGAAAACTTACTTCCAAGTATGTAAGGTGAATATATTGACACGACACCATGAAGTTTCTGAAGATTACTATGTCAAACTTTGAAAAGCCATGGGCAATTCATTTTCCTTCATCCAGGATTTAAGAATTTAATTGCAATTGTGCTTGCATAATATATTAGCAGATTCTCTTAGCGAAAGGAGATTGATTTGGTTTTTGGCTATTTGTATGTGCTCCACTTTGAGGATCTGCTGGACAAGTCTAGTACTGACACACTGTTATTTATATGGATTCAACTGTTCATACACATAATTATTCATGACTTGTATGTCTCTCCAAATTTATACAATGAATACTGACACGATCTCTTGTGTTAGTTAATGCACTGAAGTTACCTTTTTGGACATCAGATGCTAATGTCAGTGTTTGGACCGTTGCCAAATGAGAAACACTATCGTCCACCTTTACGCTGTGCAAGAGTGACTATAGTTCTGTTAACTATTTTGCTTCTTGTTATTAGTCACTATTGATAGTGATGGGTGCAACTTTAATTCTGGGTTATCAGGTTGATTGTTCTATTTGAAATTTTCAGGTGAAAATGGCCGAAGAAACGGTTAAGCGGATGACAGGGATTAATCATTTTCCTCTATCTAGGCCCAGTGTGCCTAGTGTAGGCATGCCTTTTGTTAGCAACCCGTTGGAAACGTCTACAGTTGCTCCTGTACCATTGCAGCCAAACACTAACCAGTTTTTTCACCAACCAGTTCCTAGCATTGCTGCTTCGACGCATCATCAGAGAGTGGACAACAGTTTCACGGGCAACACCTTGGTTCCGCCTATTGTGAATTCTCAGACAAAAAATGTCAATGGAACATCTGCATCGCAGAATAGACCCAGCTTGTAGCGGATTGGCACTGGTGTCAGTGCATGTGGACCCGTGCTTCGCTGGGAGCCTGGACTAACCCATGCGGCTGCCGGGAATTGCAAGCAAAGTTGAATATTACTGCCCGTCGTGTTTTCTGAGATGGGGTTCTCTAAGCTTATTTAGTGATACTTGGGTATTGATTTTCACTGTATTTTTTGTTTTTAAGATCTTTACTTCCGTTGACCATCTATCTTATCTGTCACCTTAACATGGCCGTACTTCTTCTCAGTTCCTTGAATAAACTTATTTGATAAATAATTCCGTGTGAAATTCTTATTGAAATTCATATCTTATGTTCGAGGAGATAAATCTTGCTGTTAAAGTACCCCATTTCAGCTATTAGAGGTGGACCATTAAAAAGAATTCTCGTTTTTTGACAACCGGCCTTGCAGAAATTGGCAATATATGTTTCAGCCTTAGAGACTAGAGATTTTGCAAATCTTGTAAACCCAGCAGAAGATGGGTCTTTCAATTGCTGAATAAAGTTTTTTCAAATAAACATCCCTGGGTGCTAACTTGCAGGTTTAGCCGTATACATAACACATGCATTATTAGAAAACCATGCGGTAAAAAGTTTTGAAACACTTTTTGACCCAAATGTAGTCATCTGGTGCGATTATCCAAACAGCTTTATTGGTGTAACAGTAATTTCCTTTGATCAACTGAATCAGTCCGAATGATCAAGAATAAGCCATGTCATTATGAGCACAATCCGGCAGTTTGGGAGTCATTTTCAGAACCGACTCAACCAAGCCTAAAGAAAATACTAATAAGCATAAAACTGGGAACATAAATAATAGATTATTAGGAAATTAAAATTATCATGAGGTATTGTTTTATCAATGTTCATTCCTATTTGCAATCAATTAAATTATTTATCCATACATCACATGTAAAATAATACAAGGTGGACAAAGCCGGAATTTCCCCATAGTAAGATCAGCACAACTATCTTACATATTTCTTAAATTGGGAAAGCTGGAAACACTGAAATCTGATTCCTGTGATCATAAGACCAAAGTATGTACATGCATTTGAGTTCCTCTTACTGAATTTTGGTGTTCGATTGGAGACCAGATTGAACTTTGCTCTGGAAATGCGCTTCCAGTCTGCCATCAACTTTATTAAAGTCAAAATCACGACGGAAGACAAACAAATAAATAACGAGAACTGATAAGCACAAGGAAATGATCATGCCTGGTTGCACATTTATAGTATATGGTATCAGGAGAATTATACGTGCGTGCATTGGCAAACATCCTCTTGACATCAGCTACAAACATCTCAAGTGTTACATAATATTGCTCCGATTCAACTCGTTTCGACATAGTCTTCAGATCTGCATTACAAGGGTTATACAGTCAAGCATCACAATAATTGCTCTGTAAATCTGTCCACTCAGGAGAAATCTTTATAAACTGGAGCACAAGTTATCATGAGGCTATAATTTGATGATGGTATTACTATACCACCTGAAACTGATAATAAGCATGGTTTATTAGGAGTTGTTTATCCAAACAGAACTTGCATGACCCCCTGAGCTGTAAATATTCGTAATAGAAACTAGAAACTTCAGTCAAGCCATTAAAAGGAAAAAAAAAAAAAATAACTTTAATGACCCTCAATTCAATATTCTGATTTCCAAATAAACCATGCAAATCTAACACAAAATTAGTCCCAAACCCATCAAAGTAGAACAACATATCAGGCACTTTTTTTTATAGATTTCGGCATTCGAGTTCTGCCACTTGTAGTTTCTGAAAGAAAATTTACAAAGCAAAGAACTTTCTCACTTAAACCTAAACCCAAGACAGGGATACTAGCTATCCTGTCAACGTTGTTTACATGACCCATAAATGACCTCTACTCTCATTGCGAGGGTTCACTATTATGCATCATTAAGGTATGATAAGTCTGTAAATAAAACACTTGCCTCTTCAGTAGTTATCGTGCTATATGTACAGTAAAAATGACAAAGATGTGACATAAAATAATGGTAAAAGCACTTTTCCAATGTTCTGTTAAAAGAGAAACAATAGTTGCTACGAATGCAATTTTTTCCCCTTTTTTTGTTTCCCAGGGGGGGGGGTTGTCATAGAGGCAGTGCCATAAATTTGATAAAACCTTACCCATGGGATCTTTGATGATGTCATAATAATCAGGGACATCACGGGCATCAACTGGCTCCTTGAATGGCCAAGCATCAACATGGTCATTCATTGACTGCTTGAACAAAATCAATTTGCTTAGAAACAAGGAGAATGATGGCAAGGGTTGCTCATATAGACATCTAATGTCAACCAAATACTTGGAGAAAACCTAGTTAACATGATAAAAAGCAAAGGAAAACTATTTATTAACATTTATGCTAGACCACTGCAAAAGTCCCAAGTTTCCTTTGAACGGTAGAAGGGGAAATGTCTTCCCCTGCATCTTAGACATTGATCTAATGGGTCACAAAGGTATTTGAAGAAGGAAGGTGTTCGATTACGAGAAGGAGACATGCAAGCTCCTTTCACAAACCTCTGGACCAAATTCATTTGCTACATAATGAAACACGATAATGGTTATTCAGAAGCATACGAAACAACTTTAATAGGAAATCAAGTATCAATAGAACATAATCACAAGTGCAATAGTGAAAATCATATGCAGATGAGGATCGATTAAAAGTCCAGAAATACTAGCCTTTAGAAGTGAGCGCATGAAAGCAGTTAAATGTTTCTGATTTGTGGCATTGTCTGTGGAAACAATTAAGGCTCTAAATCGTGTATGACCCCATTGATCAGGAGTCCATCCGGCTTCCTCTGTTACCAAATCAATACAAATTTGGGAGTCAGTTAGTTAAAACTTCCTGCACGCAAACAGTCTTTGCATATGTATAGATATATATGCCCAACAAAGATAAAAAACGGGATAAACTCAAGATATTTTCCTTGTAGGAAACTGAAAGTTTATGTATGAGGATCAAATATATAGTCACCCAAATTTGTCAAGACAGGAACATGCATATAATTGCAATACGGTATGAGACATGATACAGTATTTATATAAAACATGAAAAATAGTAACAGATTACCTGATATAAATTCCACCAACAGCCAAAAATGAATAAACAAACACAAAAACAGAAATTAAATAATACAATAAGAGGCCACAGAACTTACTCAAACCAGGGATATCCTCAACTTTGAACACTTTTTTAGGAATACCAGCTTCTTTCTGGAATCAAATGGATCTTTCATTACAGCTATGTTTGAAATATTTATAAATCCTTTGCAAAGACTCAACCACAAAAGTATTACAAAGGAAACCAAAGTACGTAAAATAAAATAATCTTGATTAAATAACTAGAGACTAACAACTTAAGTGGGGCAAGATTGTGTACTTCACTATATCTAACTTAAAATAATCAGTTTCACGAGCTGATTAGAACATTAAGAAAAATGAACAAGTAAAATTACAGGAATACAGAGCCCGCTGAACAGGAATGCAGTTCAAGAACAAACATAAACATGCATAAGATATACATACACAAAGTAAAACACAAAACTAGAATACTGAGCAAATAAGTACCTCCTCAACAAAAAGTATGCCTTGATTAAAATTGAAAATGCAAAACAAACCCAAACAACTCGGTATTCCACATGTGATATAGAACATGATTCAAGGCCTAAAATAGACTTTAACACATATGCAATTCATTAACATGCATTAGATTTGATTTTTTTTTTTTTTGTTTTGGGGAATAAATTATTGGATTCGAATTAAATCTAAACTAACAGCATGCAAACAAAATGAGATCAGTGTGTACCTTCTGAAAATCAATTCCTGGGTAAACAATTTGACAGTTTGAGAGCTCCCTAATCTTTTCATCAATTGCCTATTAATCCCGAACAACAAAGAAGAAAGAGCATCGTAATAAAAGTTTAACAAAATAAAATCAGAATACATATGCAAACAGCAAGAAGGAAAAGATAGATGTGATGGAAGGAAAGAAAGTTGGTTAAAAGTTATTGGTTCTTTGCAGATTGGTTATTCAATTTTTTCACTCACCACTGAAACTACAAATATTAAGTTTTGATCACAAATGTCTTCATCAAATTTTGATAGCCATCAATTTTTCAGCAATCCATTCTCATTAAGATCCCAAAATGTGCTATGCTGGGACCTAATATGCATCCAAGGAATAACCGCAGGTCAAACAAATAAGGGGAGTAGAACACTTTTGATAGTGATAAGCGTTGCAGGCCTCCCCAGATTTCGACCCCAAGAACTTGGACAAAGTGGCCGCCAACTCAAGACATAAGAGTTTGAAAGAAGGAGATTTCAACCCTATACACCTCCCACATCGGATATGCAGTAGGAAGATCCAGTCTTATGCATGAGGGACCTTGAACCCAACTTGTCAAGTGAATTTTGAGGAAAAAAATCATAAAATCCAATGGGCAAAAGCAAACAATACCTCACAACTCACAAGTTGAATTGAGTCCTCAGAGTTACGATTATTGCCAGGAAAAGCAAAGGTTCATGACTGAGCAAATAATAAATTTACCTGCCTCTGACGACGAATCATGGTTGATAAGTCCGTATATGGAAGCTTTGGATCGATTTTACATTCCATAAGGATACCTCCATCATAATCTTTAATATACCTACAAAAGTAAAGAAATATTTATGCATAGCCTAGATAGATATCAAAGACATCATTAACAGAATGAGAAAAGAAAGGGCCCCATTACAAGGTTAAATACAAAATCCTGCCCCAAAAGAAAAACAAAATTCTCATTATTCCAATAAAGGATCGTTTCATTTTAGTTCTCAATATCCCATATTTCCATTTCTAAAGGAAAGCCTGCATCCTCTGCATTCCAATACTCAAAACACATATAAGAGGGAAAAAGCATCTTCAACCCCTTGATTTCCTAGTAATAGCATAAAATAAGTGGCTCTGAGTGGTAAAAGTGGGGGGGGGGGGCGGAGAAAAAGAAAAACATAAGGATATGGAGGCACATTAATCATACCCTTGCCATCGATCCCTTTCCAAGTGAATCTCTTTGGTAAAACCCTGCAGGTGGATAAAATTGACACGTCACTCAAGACCGCATTTACTCGGTTCAGATGACATAAATTACTCAGAAAAAAGAAGTGACTATAAAGAATCATAATTCTTTTGCTATATCTTGCAGGTTATTTGCACACAATCCTCAAAGTGCGGCAAAGCAGAACCATAAAACAGCTTCAGCAAAATTCAGATTAAATACATTCAAAAAATATTTTAAAATTAAATTTCAGCTGGATTGATCTATCCTCCTGGAAGCTTCCCAAAGCTTTCCTGTTTTGTAATTTTTAACCAAATTGTCTTACAAAAAGAAGTCTGCCACAAGCAATTATATACTTCATATACTTATGAAGAAAAATGTTTTACTGCTGTAAATTTATGCTACAGAAAGCATGAAAAACAATAGCAGGACAATCACAAGAAATAAAAAATCAGACCTGTTTGATAAAATAACCAACAGCATTATTGTCAGCGTATGTCAGAAAATGTGTTAGCCCATCAACATCACGTGCATGCTGTTTTAAATGATTCATTAGTCTGGTGCCATAACCTTTTACTTGTTCATCTGCTGTGATTGCACAAAAAGCTATTTCCCCAAACTTTTGGCTGATATTTACCAGGAAACAAGTCATCAGTGAAGAGAACAAATGAAGCACTAACATCAATAAAAAAAAATTCTAAGGTTATCACATCGACTACAAGAGTAGAGATGCATAATAAATAAGTAATAGAATTAGAATTGTCCTGAAACTGTTGAATGAGTGAACTGGCAGCCACACTGTGATTATATCATTACTTATTCCCTTAAGAATCTCAAAATTTTTTATCATAGCACCTAAGTAGAAACCAATATTAGGGAAGACGCATAAAACAAAAATTTAGCAAAGAAGAAGAAAGGAGCCCAAAGCGGAAAATAGACTGCATCAGGAGCAGAAAATTGATTGACTCACAATAACATAAGAGCAGGGATGCAAATATTAAGAGGGTATTAATCTTACCTAACATATGGGCGATACGTGATGCCACCAACAACCTGATTGCGTCTGATAACCATCACAGACTTATGGCTTCTACAAAATCCAAAGTAAGAAGGATGGTTAGATCTCAAAATGCACACAGCTAATGAATTCATTACGATGCAAACTTGAAGATATTTAACCAAGCTAGAAGCAGCAGAAGAATTAACCAAGATAATCAAGATTGAGCTTACGTCATCTACTTGTGTACAAAAAATGTCAACCACTAACTCATATTTTAAGATGCCCGAATGTTTGATCCAACAAAGAAATCCATACTAAACTGAGGTTTCCCATCTTAAATTCTGTGACTTCAAAAGTTTCTATCTTGATACCTGTCCATCACAAGGCGAACAATGTACTCTTTCGGCATGTTGGGTAGTTGTCTTCCAAATATATTCTTCAATCCAATCAACCTGAGAAACCAAAAGCAAAAGCTTAATTTTTGAATCATCAGTTCACCAAGGTAGGGTACAGTGAGAAACACCCTACCCCATAGTCATTAAAGGCTACTAATAACTAAATAAAACATGCGCAGTCAAAGATTTCACAACGCTTCCCAAGAAAAACCGTAATATGAATGCTTAAGAAAAAGAGAATTATATACCAAACCATATGCTCATCAACACCATCGTTTGAATAGCAAACAAACTTGAGTCTCCCCGCTTCCTCCTGCAAATTGATTTTTTTTAAAAAAAAAATTACATATCGTAATTCACAAGAAAAATAACCTACTAAAAAAAGAAAGTGCATTTAGTTTTATCATTGCAACCAAAAAGTTGAAAACTTTACCTCTCTTTTCAGGCTCTCCTCTCTAGCACTATAAGCTCCACTAGTCTGTATATTCTCAGTAAATATCTTAACGTCTTCCTTCGTTGAAATCCCCACCATTGAGCTGCCACCCGCTGCGGCAGCACCCATGGGCCCAACCGACCCCGACCCAGGAGCTCCACCGTCTTTTCCTCCATCGGCGTTTTCAACCTTAACAGTGGAATTCTCGGTCTTGAGCTTTGTATTCCGAACCGAGCCAGAGCCACCACCACCAGACTCAAGGCGAGCAGTGGTGAAAGTTCGGATGGAGGAATCATTGTCGTGGTCGAAGTCGTCCTCGTCGTCGTCAAC
The DNA here is from genome assembly GCA_038381775.1 of Adansonia rubrostipa. Taxonomy (NCBI): domain Eukaryota; kingdom Viridiplantae; phylum Streptophyta; class Magnoliopsida; order Malvales; family Malvaceae; genus Adansonia; species Adansonia rubrostipa. The sequence continues at coordinate 36,342 of JBBYHM010145587.1, forward strand.
GACGGCGTCCTCTGAGTCGTCAGCATCAGAATCGGAGTCGGCGCCTCGAGCGGAAATGCTCTCGAGGTCATCGTTGGAGGTCAAAGCGCCATCGCGAGTGTCCACGGAGAAGGAGGACGGAGGGAACGAGGAAGGGGGCGCGTGGTCCTCAGACGCCGCGGCCGCGAGTTTGCGCTTGTGGAGGGAGGAGGTAGCAGAGGCGGAGGCAGAGTGAGATGGGGATGGGGTCTGAGAGCTGCGAGAGCGGTTCGGTGCGGTTAAGTGCGAGTCCATCTCCGCTAACTCGGACCGACTCAACTCGATGCCAATTAGGGTTTTCTTTTCACTTTCGAATATCTGGGCAAGGGCAGGGCCTTGTTGGGGGAACTGAAAACAGGCAAATTAGATGTTAATCTCGGTTCCAAACTAGCCGGTATCGGTATTCGCACTTCGCGTGCGGTGGCGTCGATTCTCGTTATTGGGTGTCTAAGTCCCAAATATGGGGTTATTACACTGAGCCCAAAGAGTTGGGTCAAATCAAATCTATCAAGGCCGATTGATTCTTTTCATTTATTAATGATTTTTTAAAGCCTAAAACATAGATTTGAGGATCTTTAAAATATTAATGGACCTGCAGTCAAATACCCTC
>JBBYHM010145803.1:0-36941 GCA_038381775.1 Adansonia rubrostipa
TGTCCTATGTCATTTTCCATGGTATTGATTAACCAGGACATGACCATGTTGTTTTCTGATTTCCACATCCTGAAATTAGGATCATCCTTCCTCGGTGGAATAGCAACACCAGTAAGATAGTCATCCTTTTCTTTGCCTGAGATGAACATCATCATTGACTTGGCCCATTGAAGATGGTTATGGCCGGTCAGCTTGTGTCTGGTGATGAGGAGAACTGACCCTTCTGACCCACTGGTGTTTACAGATTCTTAACCTGGTATAGGCCCGGAGAAACAACTTGTCTCGGACGCCATGGAGTTTGGGAAAAAAAATTGGATAGAAGTCGATTTATAGCTCTGATGCCACGTTGAAATCTAGTTAAAGAATGGATTAGATAGACTAGAAAGAATGGATTAGAGAGTTTAAAATAGAATGGAGAGAATAGTTGTTTTTCCCATATACATCTATTCTGAAAGCACTGGTATATATACAGCCAAAACTAAGACTATTCTAAGTAACTAGAGTAATTACAAATCAATTACAAATCAAAAATAATTAAATCAGAATTTCCTCATAATCATAATGCCAAAACTAAGAATATTCTAGGTAACTAGAGTAATTACAAATCAATTACAAATCAAAAATAATTAAATCAGAATTTTCTCATAATCATAATCCCATAATTTAAGGATATCTAGAAAATCAGGAAATCTGGAAATCAATAATTCTATAGATTGCAGAAATCTGGGAATCTGCAGATCTGAAAATCTGCAAAAATCTGGAAATCTGCAGTTTATTGTTACTAAAATTAAGGAGGAATTAGTGTCAGACCTGTTGTCATATTTCTCCTATAAATTCAAGCAATTTCTATCAATAAAAAACATGAGTCTTCGTCTCTGAAATTCTACACTAACTTCATTATTTCTTTCTTTCTCTACCATTCCATAATTTCAACTCCAAAGGAATCAATATATTATCGATCTATTTGAATCAAATTAGAATCTTCTAAAGTGGTCTTGAGACTTTGTAGATAATTGATTTTAGCTATTGGCATGTTTCTTCCAAAAGAAAATAAAGTTGTTTTCCAAGCAATTGCATTTCCAAAACCCAGAAGAAGTAACCATATCGCTCCATTGAAGTTGCTTCACTGAATGTTTTACACTAGAAACATCTTATTCAAGATCAACTATATTCAAAATAATCTATTTTCTGAACAACTCTAATTCAAAACAGCTCATGTTCAAAACAACTTTTATTCAGAACAATCTCTATTCAAAACGACTCTATAACTCATGCCAAAAAGAGCTCCTGTTTAGAATAACTCACGATCAGAACTTCTCTAGTGCAGAATAGCTCATATTTAGAACTCCTATTTAGAACAACTCTCGTTCAAAACACACCAAGGAACAAGTTATTCACAACTCTCACAAAAAGACACCATCATCAGGAAGTATTCTACAGAAGATGTACTACCTGATATTACACTGAAATAGAAGAAATGAAAATAACCCCATAATAAGGCAATGTTTTTGGGTTAATTTCGCTACTGGGACATTCTAGCGAACTTGGCTTTGTGGATCAAATATGGAGATAGCTGTTAAAAGATCTCCTTTAACCTTTACCTTAAGTTTGAGTGCTTCTCTTTTTCCTTCATAACAAGAAGTGAACTCATGTTCACTATTCACTAATAATAATAATAATAATAATAATAATCTAAACTCCCATCAAATAGAACATTAATACTTTAATAACTGAAAATCTTCTCCATTATGCCTATTAAATACAAAAGTATTGTAACTCTTATTCTAAGATCCATAAATAAGAGTTCTCTCAAACTCTTGAGAGAGTCTTGGCATTCATCAGAATATTTAATCTCAAGCTCTTTTTGCAATTTTCCCCTTTAATTCTCTACTCGTCCTTACTCTCAATCATACTTAGCCTTACTCCATCTCTCAATTTCCTTCACCTTACCTACCACCACTTGCCAACCACTGCACTCATTGCTTCAAGGTCTGCTCTAGTCTTTCTCTCCACCGCCCCTCATCGCATTCTGTTTACTTGTTTGCTATGCTTCCTCTTTCTACAAAAGAACCCTCTACAAACTTAAAACCATCTTCATTCAATCATGTTATTATATTTGTTTCCTTCTCTCATTCCCTTTCCTTGTCCTATGAAGTATTATTCGCTATACCTATAACTTTTTTCACAACATAAAGTTTGAGTGCTTAAACATAGGAAAATTGTCAGCATCGGCAACTTCATCCTTTCATCATTTGATTTTAAAATTTCAATTGTAAAAGTCACCCTTTGACTTTTTTTTTTTGGTAGTCGACAACAAGCATGGTGCATGTAATCCCTGTTTTTAAGAATTGGTGGATAATGATTCATTTATAACCAACTTGCAAACAAGAGAAGATGCTAATTAGATGTAGAAAATGTGTTTTAAATATGCCAAAGAATTAAGATGCAAAGCAAGGACTAAAGTAAGAGGATCCTTGCCAATTCATAGAAGAAATCAACAATCAGTGCTGCAAAGCACATATAGAACACAAGTAAAACTTGGAAGAAAAGGAAAAAACACTATGAAATTCAAAGTAAAATTGATGTTTGGAGGAATGAAAAAGATCAAAAAAATAAAGAAAGAGCTAAAAAATAATTGAAGTAGGGCACAAAAGATAGATTAAGGTTCTAAAAGAAACCTCTTTGATTGAATTTCAGAATAGAAAAGAGGACGTCACTTAAATGCCAACCCTAAATGGGTTGTATACTAGATACAAAGTCTCATACTCACACTAGATTTCTTATTCCTACTAATACATATCCTGAAGTGATAATAGAATTCTTAAAACATAAAACTTTATCCTAAAGCAATAATCTAGAAAAAAACAAAACTCTTATCATAAACAGTAAACTAATAGAACTAGAATTCTTAAAGTAAAAATATAAACTTTATCCTAAGCAGTGATTTAACTAAACTAGAATTCTTATCTGTAAAGCTCCTACATCATTTTCTCTTAGTTGAAAAAGTGGCAATATCTATTGAAAAGACTTTAGCCACTTCTTTATACATTTCAAGATCTTTTAACATGGTCTAAACTTCTTAGACTTTCACTTATGATAAGTACGTTTAGGAAACCTTTTTATCCTAAAATGTAGCAACACTAAATCTCCTTCAAATTCCTTGAAAGCCTATGCTGATTAATTGCATTCACATATGCCCCATTATTAGTTCTCAAAGTTGCTTGTACCTCCTCATGGACCCTTTGAATATGATCAACAAAAGCTTCTCCATCATCACTTACCCTAGCTTCTTGTCTTTGTAGTTCTTTCACAACCTGCCCTTGCACCTCACACCATCGTGCTAGTGGCATTCTATATGCTAGCAGATTTGGTAAAGATGCTCTAAGTTCCAGATCTATGGCATGTTAAATGTTCCTCATTAGTGTCAAACCTTGCGGTAAGTTGTCACTAACCGACAGAGCAAAATTATCCAACAATCTTTGGATTACAATAAGCTGTTCTTTGAAGTTCTCATCATTGCCAAAGTTATTGATAACCTTCTTTCCTTCATTCTCCAACTCTTCCTTATCATCCTAGTTAGTCGTAGTCATCACCCTACTGACTATCAAGGATTTTGCTTCTAGAAGGTTTAAATCTATGCCCTTATCATCTTCATTATATTCATCATAAATTTATTTAACAATTGATCTTTTTCTTCAAAATAATTTTCTATAATGGCTTCTTAATCCAAATAACCTTCCATGTGTAACTCCTCAAGGAAATCATCCACTCGGATCTTCGTCCTTCGCCATTCAATTGAAGGGCATGTAACAACCGCTTCTCCAATCCACCTCATACTGCAAAATTTACAGGTCCAACATTATGAATGGGGTTCTCAACCTCTTCCTCTTCAGATTCATCCTCAAAACCACCTTCTGGTGTGCCAAAAGTTTGGTCACCTTTTGAAATCTCTATTAGGGCTCCCAAATGTCCTCGTCGCTGTAAAGCTTTTATAGCACATGACAATTCTTCAATCATGCGCCTCAACTCAGTCAAAATTCTGCTTCTTGTCCCTTGTTTTCTCTACCATAGTTTCTAGCATTCCCAACCTGGCTAAAATTGAATGTAGAAAACAAACCTAAGATCTATTTGGCTCTTATTCCAATTTGATGTATGAAGAAATGAAAGAGATATCAAAGAATGAAAGAGAGCTAAAAAATAATTGAAGTAGGAATTAAAAGATAGATACGAGTTTTAAAAGAAAACTCTTTGATTGAATTTCAAAATAGAAAAGAATATATTACTCAATGCAACCCTTAATGGGTATTTACACTAGATACTAGTTCTTCTACTCACACTAGATTTCTTATTCCTACTAATACATATCTTCAAAGAATAAGAATTAACTTGAAGTGATAATAGAATTCTTAAAACATAAAACTTTATCCTAAAGCAGTAAACTAGAAGAAACAAAACTCTTATCTTTAACAGTCATCTAATTGAACTAGAATTCTTAAAGTAAAAAATATAGACTTTACCCCAAACGATGATATAATTAAACTAGAATTCTTATTTGTCTATGGTCCTGCATCAAAAATACACCACAAGGATGTACTCAAACAAAAAATCAAAAAGAATAGTTCGCTACATTGTATTTATGTACAACATAACACAAAATAAATCATTCCACGATATGCAAGCACATTATATCATTCGATAAAATAAGAACTTACTAATACTTACTTTTAAAAAAGGACCCTAAAATAATTGATAGTTCCAATCACTAAAGTTTCATCTCACAATATAAAATCAAAATATGCACACTGCAAAGTTGTTTAGGAATCAACTAGCACCCGTTAAATTATCAATGACTCGACATGCACAGTAACGAAAAAGAAAGAAGATATGGAAAAAGAAATATAAGAAAGAAAACTCATAGTGCACTATTACTTTGTTAGATAGCTTCTTCACAAACTGTTTCGCAGCAAATCTCCAATCAGCAGCACTATGCATAATGACAAAATTGTTCTGATAATTTTATTGCTTTTTTTAGGGTGAAGAATGTATAAATTATACAGAAGTAGAAACAATTTAGTGACCACCACAAGCAAGCACAACATAACAAGTATAAGAACAAATAATTTTTTTCAAATTAAGTGATTGGGTCTAGAGGGACAAAAGAAACGAACTAGGACAATAACAAATCTTAACCAATTAAGCCATGCAATAAGAGTTTGAGAGTTAGGATATGGTTAAGAAAAGAACCATTATCAAAAATAGTGCTGGTAGAGTTCAAAGGCATCAAAATATTTTTATCAGATTCTAACCCCGTATTTTCACATTTTTAAAATATTATCTCTTTTCTTATAATTAAATGAACAGGGTAAACATTAAATAAAAATAAATAAACAGTGCCACAAATAATAGTTGATATAGGTTGGAGATAATAGGAAATAGCTAGAACACAAAAGAATTTAAAATAATAGAGAAAGATAACACTGTACAGATATTTAGGTTTAGAAAGAAACATTTTTGATAGAATAATAAAATAATAATCGAATACTTTGTAGCAAATCCCTATATGCATATATATAGGCTAGAACTCCTATTCCTACTAGATTTAGTATTCCTAGTAGAATACTAATTAAGCTTAATCATAAAACTTATCCAAACTAAAACTCTAATCCTAAACAATAATCTAATTAAACTAGAATCTTAAACATAGATCTAAATGGATTTTTTTATTTCAACAGAATTTAAAATGAAATAAAACTCCTAATTGTTAATGCTCTTGCATCATTCTCCCCTGGTTGAAAGATTGGTAATATCTTTAGAAAAGACTTTAGTAGCTTCTTCGCACATTTCTGGATCAACTTTCCTCAATTCTTTCTCCGAAATCCAGGTACTTTTAGAAGTTGGTTTTCCCAGCCATTTAATTAAGAACCTTCGATAGCTATTTCCCCTCCTAGATGTCACTTCCTTGAAATCAAGAACTTCTTGAATGACGTCATCTTTCTTGGTAGGAAGCTGGCCAACTTGTTCAGCAACTGTACTTGGTTCCTCCTCATTAAATCCCTCAAATTCGTACAAATATGAGACATTTAAAATAGGATTGATCTGCAAGTCAATAGGCAACTCCAATAAATAGGCATTCGAACCTAACTTTTTAAGCACTTTACAAGGCCCAAATTTCTTAGACTTCAACTTATGATAGGCACCTTTAGGAAACCTTTCTTTCCTCAAATAGACCAACACCAAATATACTTCTTTGAAGTCCTTAAAACGTCCATGTTGATTAGCTGCATTAGCATATGCTGCATTGCTAGCTTTCAATGCATCTTGAACTTCCTTATGAATGCTGTGAATATGTTCAGCAAAAGCTTCCCCGTCATCACTCACCCTAGCATCTTGGGGTAAAGGCACCAAATCAAGCACATGTTGGGGTTTAAAGCCATAAGCAACAGCAAAAAGTGTCTTCTTAATAGTTTGATTAACTGAGTTGTTGTAAGCGAACTCGGCTTGCGAAATAATTGAATCCCAACCCTTCACATGATATTTAACCAAACACCTTAGCAAGTTTCCCAAACTACGATTAACAGCTTCAGTCTGGCCATCCGTTTGAGGATGACATGCGTTAGAATACTTCAAATCTGTCCCCATTTTACGCCACAAAGTCCTCCAAAAATGCCCCAAAAACTTAACGTCTCTATCAGAAACAATAGACGTTGGAGCTCCGTGCAAACGTACTACTTCCTTGAAAAAGAAATCAGCAATGTGAGAGGCATCTGCTGCTTTAGAACAGGGAATAAAATGGGCCATCTTAGAGAATCTATTTATGACTACAAAGATAGAGTCATGCCCCTTTGAAGTCTTCGGTAAACCCAACACAAAATCCATACTCAAATGAATCCAAGGTGAATTTGGTTCTGGTAATGGAGTATATAGCCTTGTATTTTGGGAACTTCCCTTACCAAATTGATAAACAGCACATCGCCTTACAAACCTACTCACATCCTTGAACATATGAGGCCAAAAATAACGATCCGTGACCAAAGCCATTGTTTTGTCCCGGCCAAAATGTCCACCCAATCCATTCCCATGAAGCTCTCTTATGATTTGTTCTCGGAATGATCCCTCAAGGACACATAGTTGATTACCCTTGAATAGATATCCTTCATGCAATCTGTATGGCAGCTTATCTACAGCTTCTGGTCCTTGCAAATCTTTCACCACCTAACTGAAATAGGGATATGTTTGATATTGGTTTTTTAACTCCTCAAATCCAATAACCTGCAAAACTCATTATGGTTAAAATCAAGGTTCGCCTACTCAAGGCATCTACAACTACATTTGTTTCTCCAATTTTATACTTCAAAGAGAAATTAAACTCACCCAAAAATGAACTCCAACTAACATGATGACCATTAAGTTTCTTTTGAGAGCTTAAATACTTCAATGCTTTATGGTCTGTATAAACAACAAATTCCTTATAAGCCAAATAATGCTACCAGTGTTGGATTACTCTAACCAAAGCATAGAACTCTAAATCGTAAGTAGAGTACCTACGTTTAGCATCGGATAATTTTTCACTAAAAAATTCCAAAGGCCTCCCCTTTTGACTAAGAACAGCCCCAATACCATTTTGAGAAGCATCACATTCTACAACAAAAAGTTTACTAAAATCTGGTAATGCTAGAACAGGTGTTTCGGTCACAAGTACCTTAATGTGTTCAAAAGCCTTTTGAGCAGAATTTGTCCACTTGAAACTATTACTCTTCAAAATTTCAGTACTAGGACTCATAATAGTACTGAAATTTCTTATAAATCTCTTATAAAATGAAGCTAACCCATTGAAACTTCTAAGCTCTTTGAAATATTGTTGTGTTGTCCAGTCCTTGATTGCCTGAATCTCTTCAGGATCTGGTTTCAGCCCCTCTGCAGAAACAATGAACCCTAGAAACACAACCTCAGTTTGCAAAACTGAGCACTTCTTTAAATTCACGTAGAGGTTTTCCTTTTGCAACACCTCCAAAGCTTGCCGTAAATGCTGTAAATGCTTTTCCTTACTCGGACTACAAACTACAATATCATCAAAATACACAACAACAAAAGATTGCAAGAAGGGTTTAAGTACCTCAGTCATGGCTCGCATGAATGTACTAGGAGCATTAGATAGGCCGAAAGGCATTACTAACCATTCATACAAGCCTTCAAGGGTCTTAAAAGCAGTCTTCCATTCATCTCCCTCTCTTAATCTGATTTGACAATATCCACTCCTTAAATCAATTTTAGAAAATACCTTGGACCCTGCCAATTGATCGAGCATGTCCTCCAATCGAGGAATGAAAAATCGATACTTTATCGAAATCTTGTTTATAGCTCGGCTATCAACACATCCGCCAAGATCTATCCTTCTTAGGAGCTAGTAGAGCTGGGCAAGCACATGGACTTTTGCTTTCGCGCGCCAATCCTTTCTTTATCAAATCCTCAACCTATTTTTGAATTTCCAGCCGCTGAACTAGAGGCATTCGATACGCTGGCAAATTCAGTAAAGATGCTCTAGGCACCAAATCTATAGCGTGTTGAATGCTTCTCATAGGTGGCAACCCTTATGGCGAAGAGTCACTAACCAAGTCAGCAAACTCCTTTAACAAATTTTGAATTTCCTTGAGCTGTTCCTTCAAATTTCCCTCTTTACTAGTATTTATTATTTTGCTAACTACAGCAAATACAACCTCCAATTCTCAACTTTCACTCACCAATTCTTCAGCCTTTAAAAGCCCATTCAATTTGTCAGTCTTGTGTGTCACTACTTCCTTTTGAGGATGCAATCTATATTTTCTTCCACCTCTATGAAAAGAATAAGTATTTTCTTTGGTCGAATGCTACATATCATGATCAAATAGCCAAGGTCTGCCCAAAAGAATATGACACGCATCCATTTGTATCACATGACACAATGCCTCATCATCCACATCCTTGCCCATAGTAAACTTCACTAAACATTAGAATTTTACAGGTATCTCAAATCCCTTCTTAACCCATTGAATCTTATATGGATGAGGATATTTTTCTATAGGTAGCTTTAGTTTTTCCACGGTTTCTTTAGAAACGTAGTTTTCTGAGCTACCCCCATTGATAATGGCATTACACACTTTATCTCCACACCTAACACGTGTTGCAAAGATACTTTTCCTCCTCTAATCCTCTCTATCGTCTTGGCTGGTCATAGACATAACCCTTCTGAGCACCAAAGATTCTCCTTGTGCCAGGTGTATATCTATTTCCTCTTCATCCTCAACATACTCATCATAGATCAGATCAGGTTGTTCTTGATCTTCGTCATCAAGTTCAACTAAATTCACCCTTCTTTTAGGATAGGTATAAGAAGCGTGCCTACTTTCTCCACAACTAAAGCATCTTATTTGAGATCTGCTACTCACCCTTCTAATGTTGGAATGGGTATTGCCTTGAACCTCCTTTCCTTTGTGAACCTTACTGGTTCCCATTACGTTCCCTCTACTAACTTTGCAGGTTAAAAATTCCCTTTTACTGCTAAAATTGCCTTAAGAAGAGCTAATAGTCTTACCAAATAAAGGCTTCCTTGCACCATAGCGTAATACACGTTTTTCAGCTTGTAAGGCATATTGGCGTGCATCCTCCAAGTTGAATAGACGAACCACCCCTCGCTTATCTCTAATACTTTGATCTAAACCAGCAATATAACGAGACGTTAACTGCTCGTTAGTTTCGTTTAATCCCACTCTAATAGACAAATTGTTGCAATCAAAGGTGTGGTGTTCAACCGTCCTTCCATTTTGCCTAAGCAAATGAAACTTTTTATATAGTTCCATGGCGTAATCTGGTGGCAAAAACTGCTTCCGCAATTTGCTTTTCGTATGTTCCCAACTGCTAATTTTTTTTCTTCACTTGACATGCTCACTGTTCTTCAACTCTCTTCCATAATTGAAGTGCTGCACTCTTCAACTTAAGCTTCACAAAGAGTACTTTCCTAGGTTCAACCATCGGTTTCCACTCAAAGTAATTCTCAACAGTAGCTTCCCAGTCCAAATAATCTTTTGCATGTAACTCCCCATGGAAGTCGTCCACTTGGATCTTTGCTCCTCCTCTCGTTAACTTGAAAGCATGCAATAGTCGATCTTCCAATCTGCCTCGCACTGCAAAGTTTGCAGGTCTAGCATTATGGAAAGGGTTCTCGGGCTCTCCTTCATTTGAAACATCTTCAAGACCACCTTCTGGCAGGTCAAAAGGATTGTTATCACCCTCCGGTATCTTCATTCGGGCTCCCACATCTATTTGTTGCTGCAAAGCTTGTACAACTTGCGACAAATCCTCCACCATGCACCTCAACTCGATCAACTATGTTTGCTGTTCTTGATTCCCTCTCCTATGGCCCCTTGCACGTCCTGCCATGGCTCTGATACCAACTTGATGCAGGGTGGAGATGATAGGAAATAGCTAGAACACAAAAGAATTGAAAATATTAAGAAAAGATAATGCTGTGGAGATATTTAGGTTTAGAAAGAAACCTTTTTGATAGAATAATAAAATAATAATCGAATAATTTGTAGCAACTCCATATATGCATATATATAGGCTAGAACTCCTATTCCTACTAGATTTAGTATTCCTAGTAGAATACTAATTAAGCTTAATCATAAAACTTATCCAAACTAAAACTCTAATCCTAAACAATAATCTAATTAAACTAGAATCCTAAACATAGATTTAAAAGGATTTCTTTATTTCAACAGAATTTAAAATGAAATAGAACTCCTAATTGTTGATGCTCCTGCATCAATCGTCCTCAACAAAAGCCTTTGTATCCCTTATGGAGTTTGATCTACCAGTTTCTATAAAGGACACATGTGATACAGATACAAATGCATTACAGCAATATTCAACTTTTAGATAACAAGACAAGGATATGTTCATAAAAGGACATATATACAAGTATATACAAATAAAAGCATTTCATTAATTTCATCCTAGAAATACATAAAGCCCTAAAAAATTTTTAAAACATAAAAATAACTAGATTTGATATACGTTATATAAAGAGCAAAGCATTTCATTAATTTTATCCTAGAAATACCTAAAGCCCTCAAAAACTTTTAAAACTTAAAAAAAAAAAAAATAGATTTGAGAGACATTATATAAAGAGCATCTACGGCCAAAGACATTTATAAAGCACATTTAATATAAATGGCCACTAAAAAAGTTTATTGATTATCAAGTACAAAAATTAGTTCAAAACCTAATTCTTACATTCTGAGGCAAATAAAAAAATTCCAACATCTAAGGCTTTAACCATAGCCACCCAAAATTGCGTGGTATAAAATACTTTTCTCTTTTAATCATTTTGATGTTAAATTGATAAGAAAATCAAGAAAGTGGTATGGACACAGATACCAAAGTCTTTCGCCCCTTCGTCTCTCTATTTGTGTTCCATCTCTTTCACCTAATTAATGGCTATTATTAGATGTTTAAACATTACAAAACCACCATGAATATAATGGAGAAACAAGTCAATTTGGTAGGCACCAATTCCCATTATCAATCAAGGTACATCTACAAGTCAACTGGGTGGTTCGATCTTTCTCAATCTTATTCTCCTCAATCAATTTCTATAGCAAGGACATTGAAAATGTCTCTAATGATGACAAATTTAACCTTTCATGCTTCTTTTCACTGCATAAATCATGGTTTTCTATCCTTAGTATTTCACCCTAAATGAACAATTATAACAAAAACAAAAATATTTTTTTTCTTTGTTAGTCTAACATGTCTAACCAAGAATGTCTTGAAGGTCCATCCCTCTATAAATGATATCTCCTCAATATCCCACTGCAGTTAGAGACAAAGATGCCACAAGGATGCAAAGGGTATTTAGAGCATCTATGCCTCCCTAGTGCTTGCATATGATTATAGACATGGTTTCAATTGTTAGTTGCCAAAAAAAGCCTTCTTGGTAAAATTAAAACAGCAAAAAATAGCAATAGATAGAAACATTGCAACATTATAAATACAAATATAGTTGCATAACGCAGATTTCTACAGGCTTTACTCAAAAATTAGGGTCCAAAATTCAGGCAAAATTTTATGCAAATGGGACAGGGAAGAATGGAGACGCTATCACTCTAAAATCCACTTTTTGAATTAGAAAAATGATATTTTGAATTTCAAAATTAAAAACACATATTTTGAGAATCATTTGCATTTGGGCCAAATATATTGTAATTTTTAAGAGGTTCCAATCTAAGATTTCAAGTTTCTTTTCGAGGTCAATATTTGTCAATGCAGCCGAGTTCTTATTTTTCTCTTCACAAATCTAAGATAGTTTAGAATCTTTCCAAACAAAGGGTTTCAAATTCATGAACTTTAGCAAATCAAAGGGTGTGAAATTCAAAAATTTTAAAATCAAATCGACATTTAGGTTCCCAAATGCCAACCAAAATGACTTTGCGAACTACTAAAAAGGACTTTCAAGAATTTCGCTTTTGCCCCCATAAATCTGAGATCATGCTTATGGACGGTTTGAGGTAATGACAAGTTACTTGAACATTTTCTTTTAATTGATGTAATTACACGTTACTCCCTTGAAGTTTAATTGATATAGTCAAAATTTTTAATGTCTCTTTTATCTTTCACAACTACATAAAGCTGAAAGTAATTACAACCTGAATTAGCTATGACAAAAGAAAAAAAAAAAAAAAAAACACTAATTTAGACAGAAGTACACTACATTCTTTCCGAGGAAAAAAAAATTATCTTACCTTTCAAACATTACAATATTTCTAGTATAAGTTTAATTGAATTCTTATTTGAGTTAAAAGTTTAATTTCATATGAAATTCTTATAAAATGCAAGATACCTTCCAACGAGCTATTGACCATAATGACAAGATGTTGAGGAGGCGAAACCTTCGAGTCCGTGGCGACAGCGTTTAAAACGTCTTGGCCACCACTGTCTTCTTCGACTTTGATCCCCAATTTAGGAGGCTGCTCCGTGCACTTGAAGCAACCGCCGCTCATGCTTCGAACCCACGCAATCTGCATCTGCTGCAACGGCTCATACTATAGTTAGTTCAGTTTTGGCTTCCAGGGTGGGAAACCCAACTTACAGAAGCGAATCGAGTGGCGGCTCAGGATTCGGATCCTTCTAGCGCTCGGCGTGGCGGTTCGGGGTGGTGAAGAAATGGCGGAGATCATGTGGAAGAAAGAAGCATAGGCAAATTAAAACAAAAAGAAAATAACAGAACAGAACAGAACAGAAAAGAAGAGAGAACCGAGATTTTTGAGTTCTGCAATTCGGGTTTTATTATTATTATTATTATTATTATTATTATTATTAAAAAAGGGAACTTAAAAAGAAAATAACAATAAATTTGTGAATGATTTCTCCTCTCCTGGGGAGTGAAAGATCTTTCGGAAGGACTTGGGTTTGGGCTTGGGTTTGGGGGCTTTTGGGATGAGAGAGTTGAATTAGTGAAAGGAACAGTTATGGGGGCGCCAAAACTACAAAATAGTGGAGCACCAGCGAGCTGAGATCAATTAACATTATTCGACGTGCGTGCTCTGCACGTTCATTTTTCCTTGTAAGGGGAATAAATATGTGGGAATCTTTGCTGGAAATTTTTTTTGCGTCTGAACACAAAATATTTTAAAATTTTATTCATCATATACAAAAACAATCTTTTAAATAAAAAATATCTATTATTATTTATTATATTATTACTTTTTAAATATTTTTAATTATTAATAAAATTTATTACATCTAAAAATAAAAATTTTAATTATATTGATTAAATAATCTTCTATGTTAAAATTTATCACGTTTATAAATAAAAATTTTAAATTTATTGAAAGTCTTCTATTTAATGATTTATTTAATAATAAATTAAAAAGTTAAAATTGATATTAAATTATTTTATATTTAAAGTTATAATTTTCATAACCTGAAGAACTAAAAAAAGAAAGTATAATAATCTAATTTTAAATGTTAATGTGACTTTTAATTATTTATTTAATATGTAACTTTATATACAATATATAAAATTTTATAAATAAATATAAATATTTTATATTCTATTTTAAGTAGTAATAAGATTGATTTTGTTTTGTTTATAATTTTATATTATAAATAAATTTATCATTGAAAAATTTAACACCATGATAAATTTTCTAAAAGTTTTTAACAATCGACTATAAGTAAAACTCTCAAGCAATTAAAATTTATCAAACAATAAATTTTAAAGTTACAATTTACAAAGTAACTAAATTTCACATTGTTATAAATATTATTGAAATTTTTTATTTTAATCTATTCATCATATTAGTTGTGAAAATAGTTTGAAAGTTTTTATTTTTCTAGAAATAGTAATTGCTTATAATTTTTTTTCATTTGGCTGGCGAGGCAGTGCTTCCACTTATTTAAATCATTGTCTTAGTTTACTCAAAATGCTTTGGTGATTTTTCTATTTTTAAAAGAAATTTTTAATTTCTATTCTCATAGTATTTCTTTTTAATTAGTATTTTTATATAAATAGATGTATGATTTTTATATACATTTCAATGCTTCGTACTTTAGATTATAATGTGCTTATATCTTTTATTTGAAAAGTTATTGATTATTTGCATTAATAAATTATGGATTATTTTCAAAGTAGTTATTATCTTTGATGATCAGCATACAACCCAACTATACTTTTAATTTAATTGTATCAAAAAATCTAAAATTTCCAAACTTAATATAAAATATAATTATTAGGTTTTAGATTGAGAGTTTATATTTTGAAAATAAGTTAAAATTTTCAAAGATAATTAATATATAAGGTTACATGCAATGTATGTGACTGTCATGTATATAACGTTAGAAGATACATGTCTATTTGGTAAACGTAAATTTTTACATGGGTATCTTATATCTTTGCTATCTATGATAACATATAAATTAAAATACATATATATATATATATATATATATATATCAATTTAAAATTTGAAAGTTGAAAGTTTATGATTCAAATCAAATATGATATTTTCTAAATTTAAAATTTTTAACAAATATGATTTTCTCCTTACAAATTAATTTTGTCTATTTTAAATTCAACAACACATATAATCTATTACATCCTTGTTAAATTCAATATCATTTAAAATTATCTTGATTAGTTTACTAATAAAATTTTTACCATTAAATTATACATTTTTCTAGATAAAATGAAAAGAAAATAGAATTTTGTTAATTGATTTGTGTCGTTGCATTTCAATTTAAAAGATATATCCATTTATATTTTGGTATTTATGGTTGTATGATTATATATATTAGATTAATACGAATATATATAAAATAAAAAAGAATTAAAAATGTTAGAAATACGAAAATTTTAATAAAAGTTTTGTGCTTCGTGCATCATTAAAAAAACTAGTATCAATATATAATAGCATTTTAAAATTCAAAAGTTTCTTTTTAAAATTATCTACTCTTATTTTCATCATAATAATATGTAATATAATAAAACAAGCTGTAAGTTTACTTGATAAATATGGCTAATATAGAAGTTTATGTGGATATCTTTTTTTGATAACACATAAAATGATTTTGATTTTAACTAGTATTGTAATATCTAAAATATTAGATTAAATCATAAGGTTAATTAATTTAAAATCTTTTAATTTTGATTAATAATATATATGATTTAATGTAGTTAAAAATTTATTTTTCAAGATTAAATATATCATTATCCAAAAATTTTCAAATTAAATCTTTTTAGATGATCTCTTATCAATCTTTTGATTTTTTTTATCCATTTAAAATCAGATTTAGAAGTAATAGATAAAATTATGCATCTAAAATCAGAATTTAAAAATTTTCAAATTAAATATTTATATGTTATCTATTATCAATCTTTTGATATTTTTAATCATTTAAAATCAAGATTAAATAGTAATAGATAAAATTACTCATCTAAGATTAAGATTGAGTTGTAATAAAATTTTAAAATTTAAGCTTATTTAACTATTATATTTTTTAAAAATTTAAAAATATTAAGTTTTACTCTGATAAATTTTCTTATCATCTTATTTGATTTTTTTCAATTAAAAAATACACAGATCAATTATTATATTTATTTTAAATTTAAAAAATATTAATCAATTTAAAATTATGTATACATCTTACTTATTGGCATACGATAAACCTATAAATAATAGTTTTATGTAACTTTTTTGTTTTAGTTTGAAATTTTCATTTGAAAGTTGTGATTTTTTAATTATTTTTTAATTCACTTTTTCTTTTGTTACACATTTACCAATTAATTTTTATTTTTTGTACAAAAATTTAGTCAAAATCAGAAAAACTATTTTTTATTAAATGATCTATATATATTTAAAAAACTATATTTTTAGATTTTTTATGTGTTAAAAATAATTTGAGCATAGTCATAACAATTAATGTGCGTTATTTTTATAATTTAATTTTTTATTTAATTGTTCTATAGGAAAACTATTAGCAAGTAAACAGTATTTTTATAGAATCTAATTTTGATATGGTATTAAAATTTTACAGAATTTTCAAATATATTTTACATTACACAAAATATATGTACAAATTAAAAAATTGATGATCTATCAATAACTTAAATTTAAAAAAAAAAAGTAAATTGAATATATTTGATTTGAAGTTAGATTTTGAATATATTTTGTGTATGCATATACAAACAATTGAATAAATTTGATTCAAATTTGAATAAAATTTTGACGGATATAGACAATTTATCTATGTTAAATATTAAATACTTTGATATAAATTTGAAAATAATACTTAGTATATGTACATACATATATAAAATTAATTGTGCATCGCATGAGTTATAAAACTAATAAAATAATATTAAAATAATAAACATATACATTAAAAGTAGTCAAAGAAACTATACTTATATCTAATTATAATAACCGACCAATATATAGATAAAAATGAGGATAATAAAAAGTCGCACATAAATCAATAAATGATCATAAAAGTATAAAAATTATAAAAATTTAAATAATTAAAATACAAAGATTAAGAAATTATAAACCATTTTAGAAAACAAAATTTGTTTATAATGTTTTTACTTCCAAGGACTTATTTCGAATCATTAATTAATAAAAAATGAAAAATTCAAATATGATAATGTTTTTATGATTTTTCACATTTTAATTTAACTTAATATTACTAGACTATAAAATGTTTTTCAAATGAAGTTAATTTGTATATTTTTAAAATATATATTTCCAAATCAATACTTAATGGAATATGAAAAGATTAAATTAATATAATAACTTTTTTCACATTCTTATCATTTCACTGAAATTCAATATTTTGCAAAATACGAAAAAAATTAAATATAAGTTGAATATGAAAATTTTTGAATTAATATGAATCTTTTTGATTCTTCCCATAATGTAATTAAATTTTGTGATAAAAATGACTATTTTTTGAAATTTTAATTTATATTTTTTATTTTTAAATGGTTAATTGATAATTTACTTTTGTATTTATTGTATAAAAAGTTAACCTTGCATCAGCATTTAATCCCTATTACACTTGTCTATAAATCTTCGGGCTAGACTTTTATAAGATATTGATGATTTTTATGTCTATTCAAGTTTGACTCGACTCGAAAAATAAGTCCTATTTCTTGATCAAGCTTGGCCCAAATTCATAATGAGAAATCTAGGCTCGACTTGACTTGCCCAAAATTTTTTCAACTAAGAAAATTATAAATATATCTTAATAATTATATCATAACATAATATAAAAATAGCACCAAATTTGGTAGATCTTGATGCTCCAAATTTTGAATTAACAATGCTAAAGAAAACAAAAAATAAATAAATAAATGCAAAGCAAAGATTAATTTCTGAATCTAAACCTCATTTAATTTTCTTATAATTATAAATTATAAGAAACATTTGTAAATCCTAAAGCTTCAGATCTAGGTTAGGTGCAAACGAAAAATAACAAGATTAAGAGAAGAAAGTGAAATATGGCTGCTAAACTTAACAAAACCTAACAAAATCTACCAAGAAAAGAGTGAAAAGACAGTCAAACGGAATGGAGAAGGAATAGGATGATGCGACAGGTACAAAAATATGAGGGAGGGGTAGTTAGGGTTATGTTTAAGGTAGTTAGGTAAATGTATATATTAATATTAATATTAATATTATTGTAAGTATATATTTATATTATAAAATATAAACAAGTAATTTAATAATATTCGAGCCGAGCTGGGCTAAAGGCTAGAGCCTAAATTCTTTTGCCCAAGGTTGGGCTAGTTTTTTAAAATGGCATTGAAGTCTGCTGAAACCTACTTTTTAGATATAATATTTTTGCTCAAATCCTCCTAAATATTGGACGACCCTTTGGGTTTAAACGAATAGCTCAGCCCTTGGACAAGTCTACCCCTTACTTACGTTAGGTTTTTTAATTTCTTTTTTAATTTTTAATTATTTAATTATTAAATTAATTTTAAATTAAATTTTATCATGTTATAATAAATTTTTCAATTTTTTAAATTTTAAGTTGTAATAAAACTAATATTAGCATATTATATTATGTTAATTGTGAAATTAAATTTATGATAATCGTTTAGAGTTGAATAGAGATCTTAAATTAACTTGTGAGTCAATACGAGATTAATTACTTAAAATACATCATTTAAAACAAACATAAAGAAAAAAACTTATTTTTTTGTTTGATAGGTCCAGTATGAATACTAAATGGATTTGTGAGTGAACTATAGACTAATTCCTTTTAAATTATATAATTTAAAAATAAAACAAAAATAAAAAACATTTTTATCGAGCAAATCGATTATGGATCATAAATCAACTACCAAGTGAATGTGCAGACCACATGTTTAAATACCATATTTAAACTTAAAATAAAAATAACTAATAAAATTATTTTCTTAACTTTTTTCTCAATTAAATGGATACAAATCATAAATTTGCATGCAAGTCAATATGCTTTCTAGCAACTTTAAATAAATTATCTAAAAAGAAAATAAATTTCCTCTAAATTATATGACAAATCATTTAAATAATTTTTTTATATTTTAATATTTTAAGTAAATTGAATTGTCATGACAAACATATGAAAAGTATAAGATAAATTAAAATAAACACAAAAACAACATAAAAATAGTAAAACATAACTTGACACAAAAAATAACATGAATATAATATGAATAAACAAACATATTTAAATTTATATATAACTATTAATCATTGCATTAAAACCTATATATAAAAAAATTAACTTACATTATATGAATATGAAAATTTTCATTTAAATTTATAAATATATGGAAAATCACATAAACATAAAAATCATAATTTTTTCCCTCTTTCCTTCTCTCTATCTCTCTCTCTCTCTCTCTCTCTCTCTCTCTCTCTCTCACATTTCTATTTTCTCCCTCTCTTCCCTCTCACTTTTCCAAAGGCTCTCTCTTCTCTACCTTTTTTCCCTTTTCTCATATGTGTATTATTTATATAAAAGATTCACTTACACTAGTATAAAACTAAATTAATTTTACATACTTTTATAAAGTTTTTATATAATTTATATTTGTTTAATATAACCATCATATTCATGTTTTGTTCACGTAAATTATATATGTTGAGTTTCAGTAATTGAAAATGACTAACTACTTGTTTGATGTAAAAATTTTTAATTGTTAAATATATATTAAAAATATTCTCGATTAATATAATAGAGTTTATAAATTTAAAATTTTATATGCACCACGAGTAATATTATATTGGTAAATCTAATGGTCGATTTGTTAAAATCTTAATCTAATAAAAATAACAAAAATCTATAAAATTAATTTAATTTTACAATAATATAAATGAATTCTTCTCGTGTATATATATATATATATATAACACGTGGCAATTATTGTTCCAGTATATTAGAAATAGAAAGCCAAAAATAAAAGAGAGCGTGAAAAACTTGCACAACAACCTATGAGTTCCCTATGTCGAGAAAGTTTGATACAAAAATCAAGAGTTTTTACTTGTCCAACCATTATTTGTCTGTTTCCAAGCCTAAATTCCATATCAAAATATGACATCAGATAATAAAAATAATAATAGTAAAAGAAAAAATCATAAAAGACTTGAATATAAGAAACACAATAACTAAACCCTGTATATCTAAATGTGAAATTAAGTTAATCTCATAATTCTAGTTTTAATTTCATGTAAAATTAATCCACTTGCAAAAAAATTTCATGAAAGCAATCATTTGATGAAATTCAGTAAGGTCTTTATTCAATAAAAATTTCAGGTGGATCATAGTTGCAAGTCATGAAAACACCCCTTCCTTTGCCACAAACCACTATGGCACACCCAACTCTTTGGGTTTTAGCCCGCATTATCTGTGTATAATGTCCACATTTCTGCTCTCTGTCGCATGAATTAGACTAGTAATTACTTTTTGATACCCCATACTGACCACCTAAGCAGGCATCCACTCATCGTTACTACCCCAAAAGATATTTAGGAGAATTCCAAATAAAAAGAAAATAGATTGATAATTATTAAAAAAGAGTGCAATCAGAAAAATAATTCTAAAAAAGGAAATATCAATTATTAGAATCATTGATAAGCAGACTATAATTACTTTTTTACCTTTTATTTCTTTTCCTTCTACAAGCTATCTTTCTTAATGTTGGGGGGGAGTCGATTCACTTTGTAAAGGAAACCAACCCCCACCAATATATATATTATCTTATATATAAATTATATATATTAAAAATACATTTTAAAAATAATAAAAGATTAAAAGTATTTTATATTAAATCTTAAATTTATAAAATAAAAAATATTGTATTAAATCTCAAATTATAAAATAATCTCGAATTATATTAAATCCCAAATTATTATTTTAAAAATAAAAATATTTTATATTAAATCTTAGCTTGCTATATAAAAAATGTAGGGATGAGTATAACTTAATGTACAACTTACTATATTTAAACATACAGATGATGAAAAATGAGTGTACAGGAACCTGAAACCGAATCTACGTTAAAATTAAAAAATATTTAATATTAAATCAAAATTATTTTTAAAAAATTTAAAATAATATATATTATTTATATTTTATGTAATATATTATACAATACATATATAATATAATGTATCATATTATAAACATAATACAATAATATATTATATACAATAAAAATAAAAATATTTTATATTAAATCTTAGATTATTATATAAAAATAAAAATAAAAAGTATTTATATTAAATTCCAAATTATTTTTGAAAAAAATTAAAAATAATATATATTACATATAAATTATATAATATATATTATATTAACATATATTATATAATAAAAATATAAAATATTTTATATTAAATCCTAAATAGCTATTTAAAAAACAATAAAAAATTGAAGATATTTTATATTAAATTACTTACAAATAATAAAAAATAAAATAATTTTATATTAAATACTAAATACCATTTAAAAATAATAATAATTAAAAATATTTTATATTAAATCTCAAATTATTGTATAAAAATAATAAAAATGAAAAATTTATATTAATTCTTGAATTACTATGTAAAAATAATAACTGTATTTATGAATGATTATAGCTAAATGTATAAATAATTGTAACTAAATATACGAATGAGTATAACTAAATGTATAACTCATCATAACTAAGTGTCCAAATGACTATAATTAAATGTACAACTCACCATAACTAAATGTATGACTCAACATAATTAAATATACGGATGAGTATAACTAAGTCTACGAATGACTATAACTAATTATACGACTCACCATAAGTAAATGTACAAATGTACGACTTATCATAGTTAAATGTACGAATGACTATAACTAAATATACGAATAACTATAACTAAAGAATAAAAATAATATATTGTTTTGGTGAATTATATATTTAGCTATAGTCATTCATACATTTAGTTATAGTGAGTTATATATTTAGTTATAGTCATTCGTACATTTAATCATAGTGAGTTGTACATTTAGTTATGATGAGTCGT
Source organism: Adansonia rubrostipa (assembly GCA_038381775.1). NCBI lineage: Eukaryota > Viridiplantae > Streptophyta > Magnoliopsida > Malvales > Malvaceae > Adansonia > Adansonia rubrostipa. The sequence goes on from JBBYHM010145803.1 coordinate 22,086, forward strand.
ATATTGAGTTATGATGAGTCGTACATTTAGTTATAATCATTCGTACATTTAGTTATTAGTTATATTCATCCACATGTTTAATTATGATTTAATATAAAATTTTTTATTTTTATTATTTTTATATAATAATTAGGGATTTAATATAAAACATTTTTTAATTATTATCAATTTTTAAATAGTAATTCAAAATTTAATATAAAATATTTTTATTTTTATTATTTTTTAAATAGTGATTTAGGATTTAATATAAAATATATTTAATTTTTATTATTTTTAAATAGTAATTTAGAATTTAGTGTAAAATATTTTTTATTTTTATTATATACAATAAATTATTATATTATGTTTATAATATGATATATTATATTATATATATTATATAATATATATTATTTTTGATTTTTTAAAAATAATTTAGATTTAATATTAAATATTTTTTAATTTTAAAGTAGATTTGATTTTAGGTTCCTATACACTCATGTCATTTGTACATTTAATTATAGTAAGCTGTGCATTTAGTCATACTTATCTATACATTTTTTTATATAGTAATTCAAAATTTAATATAAAATATTTATTTTTAAAATAATAATTTAGGATTTAATATAATTCAAGATTATTTTATAATTTGAGATTTAATAAAATATTTTTTATTTTATAAATTTAGGATTTAATTTAAATATTTTTTTAATAATTTATTATTTTTAAATAATATTTTTAATATATAATATAATATAATTTGGTTGGGGCTAATTCCTTTACAAAGGGAACTGACTCCCCCTAACATTAAGAAAAATAGTGGGCAAGAAGAAAAGAAATAAGGGTAAAAAAGTAATTATAGTCTCTTTATTAATAATTATAATAATTACTATTTCTTTTCTGAAAATTATTTTTACGGATTTCACTCTTTTTTAATAAATATCTGTTTGTTTCCTTTTTTTTTTTGGGAATTCTCCCAAGATATTTTCTCTGGTCCATTTGAATGCATTAAAGCACAATTTTCCCGCCTTTGGTTAGAATACCACTCAGCATAACGCACCAACCTTGCATCCCACACTAGTGGTAGCATTATAATGGCGGCACGGGCAACATCTTGAGGAGCCAAGAACTGATTAACAAGGCTAAGGTAGTTGGCCTAAGTGGTTGGGATGAGCAAAAAGAAAATGATGATTGCACTATAGAAAGCTGTTATTTAAGAAATTTCCATTGGGAATTTTTTGTTAAGGGGAGTCTAATGTACAAACAAGGATCCTCACAATATATAATGTGAAAGAATTATTTGTTTCTTTTCTCAATAATAGTTAGATAAAGAAGGAAAGAATTTGTATGAAAGTTTCAACTATGGGGTGGTGGCAAGCATGTTTGGCTATGATTGCCATATTTGTTTTTTTGTGGGATAATGGTCTTTAAACTTAAAAGATTAAAGTTTACTTTTTAAAGATTTTAGTTTCATAGAAACTATTTTTAAAAAATGATTTTTGAAAAGAAATTTATTATTTTTTTGAAAAAGTTGATTGATCCAAAAATATTTTACATTTTTTTAAAGTATGAGACATTTTGAAAAAATAAACTAAATTTTTTTCTTAAAATTTATTATCTGTTAATCAACTTAATTTTTGTGAAAAAATATAAAAAATACAAAAAAGAGCATTTTTCAAAAATTATATATGTTTCATAAAACAAATAGAACCTAGATTTCGTAATTTTAAAAGGATGGAGCTAGTTTTTCTTATGTTATTATCTTGATGAATCCACAGCTCATGTTTTCGGACAAGAGAATGCTAAAATGACAGAAAAGATGTGTGTGGTGAGTGGAAACATTGAAATTAAAGATACTTTTGCTTATAGGTTAGCCAGAGTATGGTTTTAAAAAAATTTAAGATCCAAGTTTAAGTTTGAATTTAATTCAATTCGATAGTTTGAATCATTGGATAAAATATATTAAGAAATTTACAAAATAGTTTATATTAATATTTTTATATTTTTATAATTGAATTTAAATAAAAATTATTATTTTAATAAATTAATAGTTATTCAAATTAATTTAGATTATAAAAATTAATACCAAAATCTGATTCAAATAAAGTTGAAACGAACAGGTTGTTCAACTCTTAAGCAAGTCTAATTAAGTTATCCTAATTTTATATAGATTTTTTTGAATAATATTATTCGTATCTTGGAACAGATTATAGAATTAGAATTATTTAAGGTTCTCCACTTTTTGAAATTAGTTTTATAATTACACTTACAATAAAATATTCGGTTCATATCATATTTTTATTTGAAATCTATTTTCATAAACCTAATCGATGTTCTCCACGTCACAAAAAAGTGTTAGTTAAAGCTATAGTATTTGAATGTTTTATAATTGATTCTATATAGCTTAGACTACTAAATTGCTAAAATTTTACAAAAAAGTATATGTTTTGTTACTTTCTTAGTTCTTAATTAAATGTACAAAACTATAGTAAGATTTCAAAACTGAAGGTTTTAGAATAAAATTCATGGGTTTGGCTTTTATATATTACTTTTTTATATCAATTTATGTATTCAGATTTATTCATGAATTATAGAAAGGACTAAGAAAGGAAGGATACTATTGTTCTTATTAACAAAATGTATTTATAGGTAAAATCAGAAAATGATAGATATAAGAATTATCCATATTAATTATATATAAATGTTATTTATAAGGTTAAGATTGTTTCAATCTAAGATAGAAAAGAAAGATGAGTATATGTTAATTTACAATAATTATCTTAAACAACTATTAATACTATTTACAAGATAAACATATATATTGCTTCTATCTGATATAGAAGCTTAAGGTTGATTAGAATATCTAGATAAGAGTGAGGACGGATAGTCTAATGATAAGTGTTGAGCATAAAGAACTTTTACATACCTCTGCGAAATAAGGGAGCCATGACAAAAACTCTAATCTTGGATTGAAGAAAGAGCAAGTGCCGTTTAGATAATGCTTTAGTTAAGGCATTACCAAATTATTCTTTTGAATTGACATGAGACACTCAAAGGCAATCAACTACAACTTTCTTGAACAAAATGAATCTAGTGCAATATGTTTCATGCAAGAGTGAAAAACAAGATTTAAACAATGATAAATTGCTCTAACATTATCATATAGAATTAAGGTTGGTTTAGTTTATGGAGCCTGTAACCAAATAGAAGATTATGAATTCAAAGAAATTCAGCTACTATATTTTCAATGGCTTTATATTTTGCTTTAGTTGAGGAATATGCTACTACCCATTATTTCTTTTAAGACCAAGAATCACATTTCCTCTAATGTACACTATGTAGGCAAAGTTAAAGTTCTGTCATCATAATTTCCTGTCCAAACAACTCCATCCATGTATGTATTTAGCTGTTAAGACGATTCTCATTTGAAAAACAACCCATGATAAATTGTTGCTTTCAAACACCATAAAATTTGTTTCAAAGAACTCAAGTGTTAAATGGTAGGTAAGTGCATAAATTGTGACAATTTGTTGACTGAATATCCTATATCCAACTTGGTAAGATAAATATTGAAGAGCACCCATAATACACCTATAATCTGTGGCATTTGTTGATGAAAAGCCATCATGAACACTAAGGAAGACTGATAGAGATAATGGAGTGGAAATTGTTTGCATCTATCATCTAAATTTTTTCTAGACCTTTTATGTATTTACCTTGTGATAGAAATAAACGTTTTCCATAAAAATGATTTCAACAACCAAAAAAATGTAGCTTTTCAAGATCTTTGAGAGAATTCGCTAACTAATTTTCCAATAAACTTTACCACAAAGGTGTCATTGTGTCCCTAATTAACAAAACATACACATAGATTAGAAAATAGACAAGAATTCCTTTATCAGAATTTACAAACAACAGTGCATTAGAAATCGAATTGGTGAAACCATTCGCTAACAAAAAAAAAAAAAGCTTAACTCCTTAAAGCTTGAGATGCTGTTTAAGCCCATAAAGTGGCTTATTCAATTTACAAACATAGTTAAGTTGTTTAAATTTGTAAATATAAGAGGTTTTATTATGTAAACACCTTCAAATAAATAACCATGCAAACAAGCATTATTAACACCTAACTAACAAATTTGCCAATTTCTTAAAAGAGTCAAACCTTAAACAATTCAGATGGTTGTTGGTTTAATCACAAGGCTAAAAGGTTACTGTGTAATCCATATCAAGACATTAATGAAATCCTTTAGCTAATCTGGCTTTATATCTAACAGTTGTATCATATGGTTTTCTTTTTATTCGAATTACCTATTTGCATCCAATTAGGTTTTAAGTTGGACTTGATGGAACTAGATCCCATGTTCCATTACAAATGAGAGCATTAAACTCGTCTAACATTACTAATTACCATTGGAATCTTTGATGGTCTACGAGACACAAATAGGTTTAAATGGTTTAGCTAAAACGTGTTTAGTTGCAGTAAGGATTTTCTTTCGCTTAAAATATTGTTTAAGATTAGGTTATCATTTGATGTGTTCTCATAGGTTGAGTGATGGATTTAACAGAATCAGAATAAGAAGATGGGTGAGAACAAGACATACGTAATGCATAATCTAAATTTGGATGGATGTCCTGCTACAAGGCTAAATTAAGATTACCTTATGAAGAGTTAAGAGGAACAATACTTATTGAGATTACATGGAATATGCTTGTAACTTAAGATTCGTTTTAGGAGATCTAATGAAACTAATATTCATTAGAGATACACTATAATATAATGGACCTAGAAAGATGGGGGTAATAGAAGTTTCATTACCAATGCAGTGTAAGATGGAAGATGTTGTAAGTTTTACAACAAATGAAAATCCAAATTCAATAGAATTAACATGCCTTAAAACAAAAATCTTATCAGTGACCATATTATAATATTTAAAAGCACTTTAAGAAAGATAGTATCCAAGAAATGTGCACAGTTTAGAATGTTGTTGGAATTACTGGAATTGTATGTTTTTAACTAAAGGTAATAAAGGCAACCAAATACTTTAAGTTTTGAGTAATTCAGTTTCTCAGTGAATATTGTTACAAAAAAAGCTTTCATATCAAGTAAGGGAATAGGCATTCGACTTATAAAAATGTTGTTGCTTGAGAAAAATAGATCCAAAAAAAGGTAGAAGTAAAGCTTGATTAATTAGGTAAGGCTAGTTTCAACAATGTGATGGTGACGTTGCTCGACAGAACGATTATGTTTGTGGGGTATAGGGTATAGTTTGAAAATAAATGATGCAATGTGTAATAAAAAATTGGTCCAATTTTTTGTATTCTCCTCACCACTCGCTATAAATAAAAAGGATATGTGAAAAAATTTCACCAATTGCCTATATTTTGGAAATAAAAGAAAACACATTAAACAGAGCAAATATGTGAAAAACCCTAAAAATCTAATTATAATAAATCCAAACTTTTAGTTCTTTTCAATGCAAAATGGAAAAAAAAAGGTTATCGTTTTTTATTATAGCAGCATGAATAATAAGAAAATTTTAAATTAGATGATGAAAGTGGAACAGTGTTATGTTGAATCATAAATTGAAGAATTTTAAGAGAAGGATATCCATGTTGTTAAAGCCAAGTTGGAGCATTAGACTTAATGCTTGTAAAAGCATTTGATGTTGGTTTGATACTTTCAATCCTTAGCAACTCGTAGGTATCATTTATATTTGGGCTATCTAGAAAAATTGCCCCCATGTTTAAAATCCTTTATCAAGAAATGTGATGGAAAAAACTCAATAGAAACATAATTAGTTTTACAAGATTTATCAACTTATATTAGTTTTTTCACATTAAATGAACACATAGTACATCATATAATTTAAAGGAATTAAGATTTGTTTATAAAGAAGTAGAACAAATGTGTGTGATCACCAAACCGACCCCATCGCCTAGAAGAATCTTATGAAGACCATCATATTGAGTGTGTAAGGAGAGATCATTGAGTTTTGAGATGGCATGGTATAAGGCTTTAGAATCCATTTTCCAGTTTTTCCTAAAAGTAAAAGATATAGTCACATGATTTGCGGTAGTGATAAGCTAGATAAAGTGGAGTTGAAAAATTGCTTTCCCTTAAAGCATCGTTTGGCATTATAGCTGATTTGTCACAAATTTGACAAATAAGAAGGGCATTTTGACTTGGTGAAGCCATGAATAAACTAGATTGTTGATTGGTTAACTAAGCTTTGTTATGACCCTAGTAAACAAATATCTACTTTAAAGATTGTAAATAGTTAAAAGATTGCTGGATTTTTTTATTAAGTTGGTTATAGCATGGATAGTATTGCTGTTAGTGGCTTTTTGTTTAAGATGGAGCTCACATGCTATAAGTTGATCATTGAGTTCCTTAAATTTAATGGAACTCTAATAGGCTCTAATGTAATGAAGCTCACATGCTTCGTATGTGGATATGCCTTCCACCATTTATAACAAGATACCAGAGTTCTTACCATAAGAGACTTATTGAGTCACTTAAGGTCAAACCTACTATTTAAGCTACTAGAGTTATGAAAGGTGGGTTTTCCACAACTAGTTTCATTTTGTCTGGATGTGTTAAACTTGACCACACAGTGTAGAGGCAATGATTAGTCGAAATGCAAGTGATGTATTCAGGGAAAGAGGTGTCACCTAACTAATATAGGAGTTGGATAGAGATACAATAGATAAGCTATATTACCTACCCAACTATTCCTATTATAATTTATTAAGTCACATAAGGTTACAACACATTGAAAAGGCCTTAACCTACTAGAAATATCTGGAAAAGATTTCTAAATAAGAATAAGGTCTATTATCTCAAAAAATAAGTTGATACCTTAGTTGAGCAGTATTTCATTTTAAAGATCCTAGGGTGGAGGAATATTTCCTTTTTGAGATTTTCAATGGAGAAATATTTCATTTCAAAAGTTAATTCCTCAGTTTAGAAGTATTTTCTTTATAAGATTCTTTGTTGAGGAATATTTTCTTTTTAAAATTCTTAATAAAGGAATTTTCTTGTAATCCTCAGTGGAGGAATTTTTTTTCAAAGTTGATGCTTGAGTAAAGGAGTAGCATTTTTGCAAAGAAAAATTCGATGATATAAAGGGTATCCACATATTTTCCCAATTTTTGTTTCACAAAAAATTCATAATAGGGATAATTATGTACACTTAATTTTATCTAGGCTTTAAATCTGGATATTAACTTAAATGATTTCATAATTCCTATTTCACAAAAAATTTACAATAGTTTTCTTTTATAAAAATCAAAAACAAAAACTCTCAACTCTCTCAAATCTTATTAGAATTGCTTTCAAAACTCTCATCAACTTTAAACCACCAGCCAACTTTTTTCTTCATCGATTCACCCTCTTCAATCCTCCTGCACAGCTCCTTCTTTAGATCCACCCCACACAACTATCTTAGCCAATCCCCCTTCCTTGATCCACCTCAAGCATCTAACTTTGCCTTCCCCTATTCTTCGCATTAGGAAATGTAATGCCTCATCATTCAATCTTGAGCTTATTATATGTAATAATGCAAGCACATGATCTGTTTCCTAGTTAACAATATAGTTAATAATATTGATATTTGATACTCCTAAGGACTTTTGTGGTCGGTTAGTCAACTTTATTTATTTATGTTTAGTTTTTCACTTCTTTGGTTTTTATACAACATCTTGAGTTTTGCTGAGTTCCATCATTTTTCACATTAAGGAATTTGTTTGTTGAGTTTTGGATTGATGAAAAGAAATATAGGTGGTAGGTCAAGTCTAGACAGTAAAAGTGTAGTTAAAGCTGGGCCTGGTCATTTTAGGCTATCCAAAGTTTGGGTCAGGTTAGGTTTGGATGGACTATAATGCTATTGATATCATGCTTGGGCCTGCCTGAACCAGACTCGACTTAGACCATGATCAACTCTAATATATATATAATTCTTATTTAATATTATATTTTTAACTTTAAAAAAATGGTTCAATAAATTTGAATATTTAGGGGATTTGGTTATCCAACATGTGTTACTATCTAAATTGGATGTGAATTCGGATAATAAATGATTCGGATAACAAATGATTAATAGATTTGGTATCAAACAATTAAATGAATTCATATCTAAATATTTTAAAAACTATGAATATTTAATTTGCAATCGATCCAATCCATAAATAGAACTAGCTCTTTACTCTTTAGAAATGAAGCAAAAGAATGTTATTACCTCTTATTATTAGTAGTGTATGAAATAAATATGGTTGGAGTTTAATTTCTTTCAAGAAAGTTGGATAGTAAAATTAATAATATATAAATTCTCTAAAGAAAAAGAGCATCATATATTTCAACTAAAAAAGGAAAAAGAGAAATGGTTGTTTTAATAAATTTTTATCACTCATTTTTAAAATAGTAATAATTAAATAAAAATAATTTTTAAAGTTAATATACTTAAATTTAAAATATTTAATACATTCTTAAATTAAAAATATAATTTATTATTAATTAAAAAATTAAAAGTTAATAAATTTTTATTATTTTATAATTAAAAATCTTGAATAAAAAACATATTTAATTTTTTATAGATTTGTTACTAAGTGTCGTGAGATATATTTTAAAATTGATAATAAATTATTTATAATAATTATAATGCATTAAATGCAATAATTAATAATTTTAATTATTATTTATAATACATTTTTATTTAAAATTATTTTAATAAATGACTTTTTGACATAAGCTTGTTTTTCATCGAATCTCCAGACAACACCAAATCTCAAGGCAACATTGTCACTCTAGACTACTTTTCCAAGAGAATTCCAAAAAAGGCAAACCTAACGAAAATAAAGAAAAAAAGGTAAAATGCAAGAAAATTATTAAAAAAGGAAGTATTAATTATCAAAAATAATAAAAAGGAAATAAAAGTTACTAATATACACTTAATGAGATATAAAATTTTTTTCCACAAATTTCCCTCGACAGCAGCATCTAAAGAAACTCAGGTGAACCGGCTCCTTTTCCAAATTTTCTTTATTACATAGTTTCAACCTCAGCTTGATTTTTCATAAATTTTCATCATTGACCCTGTTTCAATCCCAATTGATAGAATCCCCTGTGTTTGCACCTAATTTTTGTAGGATTTCTGATGACATTTTGCAAGGAAGTTAAGGTATGATGTTGGTATTTTTAAATGTTAAATTAGATTATTAGGAAAAAATTTGGTTATCTTCTTAGGCATAATTTGTTTAGGGTTGGTTTTAAAGGAGATCTTATAACTATAGGATTAGGTATATGTTCAGTAGTACATACTAAGAAAACAAGGTAGAAATATATGTTGAGAAAAATTTATTTATGTTCAGCAAGACATATTTATGTGTATTTTGTTGAGAAAAAATTAGAAAACCAAAGATATATGTACAGTTGTAGGAGTTAGTGCTGCTCTATGTATAAAGCTGTAATTGTGAGATACATTTCCCATGGAAGTGTTTCCTATGAATGCTATAACCTCATTAGCAGTGGTTGCATATTTGAGGTGAGATATGCTATAATTTTTAGAACTTGGCAAGCAAGATTAATTAACGTAGAAAATTTGAAGTTATGACTTTTAGTATACAATGTACTATTAATTGGTAGTGAAATTGGATTGCGATTTTAATAATAAGCAAGTATCAATGGTGAAGTGTTTTAATTTTGAAAGGTTGTTGTCAATATATATATATATATACATAGGTCTAGATTTATAACATCATAATATTTGCAGGTGTAACATAAAATGAAGGCACACATGGATTGAAGCTGTCGTAGGAGAGTAGAAAAGACGACAAATGTTAAGGTAAAGTTTTTTTTTCATAAGAGTGTACAGTTGAATGTATTAATATTTTCCAATTTTAGCTAACATAAACTGTACAAAATTAGAGCCCCTTTGTAAATAAAGTACCTATTGCAGCCTTGGTAGTTAGTTAGGTTAATGAATGAGGTTATTATAGGTGAAGATAGAAAGGAGAATGTACTTATAGAAATAGGTTTTGATGGTTTCTTGAGTTTGAAAGTAACCTTTTTACGTCACCTATTGTGTATATGTTTGATTGAACATTTTGACACATTAAATAATGCTTTAACATGGTCGAACCATGTCAATGCAATTAGGGATGCCGATGTTGGTAGTGTTTGGCATTCCCTCTAGTAGGGTAGAAGTTATCGAACAATCTGTAGACATGAGTGATAAGATAAAGGCATGGTGCAGTAAGTGTTGCCCTCAAATTCATTACCAAATGTTGAGGATCTGTTACACACTGTAACACATTTAAATGATTGGAAGAGGCTATTTGTATCATATGTGATAAGGTCCATCTTAGTGCCAAGTAGTAGAGTGGAGGTTAATTCGAAGCTCATAAAGATCATTTTTGATCTAGCGCAAATCAAGACATATAATTGGGGTAGGTTTACCTTGAAGCATCTGGTTAATGTCGTTAGGAAGCACAAAGGAAGAAAATGCACAACATGGCTGACCGGCTACATCTTATTTCTTTAGGTATCAAAAATTATGCTTTAATGATTGATTCAAGTATATGACATTATCCTAGTAAGCTTAAATTGGAGATATATTATAGAAAATTTTTTTGTAAATGTTTTACTTAGATAGGGTTATCCTATCTAAAAGATGCATACCTCCTACTCTGCCCTGAAGAAGTGGATGGGATTATGACTCGGTCAAAAGACATACAGCTAAAGGAAGAGTATAGTGGTTCTAGCCAGGTACTGTAGTGATATCATTAAAACTTATTTTGTTTTTGGTTATTAGTTAAATAGTTATGAATTAAAATACTGAACTGAATATTTGCAGTAATTACAATTATTGTTATCATAAATTTGTGTAATTATGTTTGTAGGTTGTAAGTGACATTAAACCTATGAAGGATGAAAGTGGCAAGGGAAATAAATCCATACAGTTAGATCTGGAGGTGATGGTATCTTTAATTTTTTTCTTATTTGACCTATAAAGTGTAAGCTTTGAGTGCTGTTAATAATTAACATCGGCAATAATAAAGGCTATGATTTACATATTTTTATGTAATATGTTGGTAATTTAATCTTTGTCAACTAATGCATGGCATAAATAACCTTATGCTATAGGTTATATTGTAAAGGGTAACAGTTTTATGTATAGGCACTACCAAAGTTGTAACCACATAGAAATAGTGGAATGCTAGATGATGCAAATGAAATGGAGATACCGAGCTAAAAGGAGGTGACAACCATTGTAGGAGAGATGGAAGGATCCCTATCATGTTAGTTTAGACCATTTGGGATTGGTTGTAGTTCTGCAATAAATGTGCTGCCTTGTCCTTTGAAAGTCAAAGTGTCAGAGGGTGTATTGGAGGATAAGGTCTTGGATATGGCGGAGGAAGAAATATGCGCTGATGCCAACATGAGCGTGATTAGGAGTTATCCATGTGTTCGTAGGGCAATTAGGGCTACTACTAATCTTCGATCACCATATTTTATCAGTTGGCCACTGACTTATTGACGAAACTAGAAAGAGCTATAGTAGAGTATGCATGGGATGAAAATTTACCAATGGATTGAGTTTAACATACATATTGTACATTAGTCACACTTACATTTAAAAGCATTATAACATGTCCATTGCACTCTGTTGTAGAGAATCGCTGCAAAATGCATGGCTGGGATCTAATGAGGACGAACTTGTTATTGTTAGCGAAATCTAATTGGGTCAGCAATATTGTATGTTAAACTTCTCTCTTGTACATAGCGCATTACATTACGTGTATATTTTCATGATGAACATAATAGTTTGTTTATCTACAAATATTTCAGGTAGTGGAGATATACCTACGGGTGATTAATCCAAAGAAAGTCTATGCAAACAAAAAAATCAAAGCTGCGTCAGGTTGTTCTGACCTCCCATTTGGCTATATGATTTTGACTTTATGATGAGATATACATCAGAATGCACATGTTTCATTGGCTGTTTGTTGTTGTAGTTAGCAAATGCTAATGTGCAGTGACGTTTTCATGTAGGGTGCGATTCTACACTAAAATCCTAGAGAAAAGATAAGCCAACATGATGTCCTGACTCATTTTGCTAATTTTATAGTGATTGAACTGTATAACATTGAAATAGTTGGAGCTCAATTGGTATGTATCAATGATGCATGTAAGGTGAATTAAGTTGTTTGTATATGTAAATAACTATGATTTGTTTTTAATACTTTATATAATGGTTAGATATGCTTGCGGCTATGTGCAAACAATCATTGGGTTGCGTATTGTGTTAATATGGTCTCTTACGAGATAGAAGTTATTGATTCTAGAAGGTAGTAGTTAGGAAGGGATCATTTTCATTCCCCAAACAATTGGTAATGTAAAAGAAAACATAACTTATAGCAGCCTCGTCTGAGGTGATACGTTAAGGATAAAGTTGACAGTAATTTTAATGTGATATATGTTCTCACTTGCAGCAGAAGTTTTTATCCACTTTGCTGCATAAATGGAACCATTCAGCAATAGATACTGTTCAGCAAGACAAAGAGAGACTTGTCAAGTTAGAGTGGCAGTCAAATGACAAGTAGAACTTTAATCGCTTATCAGAATATTAGTTTAGGTCCAATTTTTTCTAGTTTGTGTTTATTATAGGTTTAGGCTTAGCTTATTTCTGCATTGTATTATAGTTTTGATGACTGTGGGGTATTCTTAATTAAGCATTTACAAGGTTGGAATGGTCAAATCATTCCACCATTGAATCGGGTGACGGTGCTGTGCAAAAGATTTGCTCTTTACTTCTAGTCACAACTATTATTTGAGTGACAACAAATGCGTTGGCTTTTGTATAGGCTGATGCAAAGAAGTACAGACTGAAACTCGTAGTGCAATTGATTTGGACCAAAGAAATACAAAAAATGATAGAGTACTAAGCATGTTAACTAGTGTTTAAGGTTAACATATACATCTCAAAATTGGTTTAGGGTTTGTAAGGGTTTTGTTGTAATGTGGCCTGGATACGAATCCTAACTAAGCCCGACTTAAATGGCCTTTACTCCTATATTTGTTAAATTTATCACTATTTTATATTCTCTTATTTCTATAGGCCATATCATTATTGACATTTTCTTATTTTAGGGACCGGGTGGTTGAGATGAATTACACACTCGACTTAATATTAAATAGTCATTACGAAATGACTATTTATTTGGAGTCACCAACAATCTATTTAGGCTAGGTGAGATTTGTCACCTACCAGAGTTTGTATTTTGAGGGTTACGAAACCCTAGAATACAAACTCCAAGGCCCGCGATCATACCAGAGATCATATAAAAGGGTTTGGGAGTCGGTTACAATCACAAGTAAGGATCGACTTTCTCGTGATGCCCAAAAATTGGTACCTTGTTAAGTACATGTTAACTTGAATCTTAATTTTTATTCAGTTTCAACATATGGCATTTAATTATAGATTCCTGAAGTATTAATTTTTAAAACAAATTTATTATTTCGTATTAAGAAGATTGGGTTTTTAGAATTTTGAAAGTCAAAATCTCTTATGTACTTTATCAAAAGACTAGTAAAACACAAAAACTTTTTATAGTTCTCCTTTATATCCCAATGGAAAACCAAAGGAACATAAAAGGTTTTAAAATTCAAAATATCTTTTGCACCCTAGTGAAGGGCTAGAGGAATGCAAAAGGTTTTATTATTATTTTTTTCAAAATTTACAAAATCTCGATTTCCATTTTGAAAAGGATATCTCGATATTAAAATAATTCGTAAAACCTCTCTCATATTTTGGGAGAAATTCTACGTATTATTTTAATTTAGAGACATTACCTTAATTTTCTAAAAAGAAAATTTTATATTTTATTGAAAATATTTATAAAACTTTCTAAAACTTGATAACAATCTAAAATGATGAACTTATTCCTAATGTGTTCTTTAGACACGAAAATATCCTTGTAATTATATAAGGCTTGGTTCTAGCAAAAATACCAAAATGCCCCTAGGGTATACCTTCGACGTGAAAGTATCCCAATATCCCTGATGGACACCAAAATGACCTTAAAAGGCTAAATGAATCCTAAACATTCACCTTTGGCATAAAAGCATCCCGATGAAAGAATTATGAAAATGCCCCTAAGGTATACCTTCGACATGAAAGTATTCTAGTGCCCTTGATGGATACTAAAGTGACCTTGAAAGGCTGACTAAATCCTAACATTCACCTTTGGCATAAAAACATTGTAGACACCTAATTTTGTTCGGGCTGTCTGTCGCCGAAAGTCTCAAGTATCCGAGAACGAAAATGTAGTGGCCACTCTGATAGAGGTCAACTTCCACCAGAGCAGTTTCACATTTTTGTAATTTTAATCAACCATATCTAAATAACTATACATACACATGATGGAAAAATCCATTTTTTAGGGTAAAAAAGATGAATCCGCAAAGCAAAAATTATTATTTTTGAACAAGTTCTTGACAAATTTTGGAAATTACCTCTATGGATGATCTCATAGTTAATTTTCCTATTTTTAGAAATTTCCTGAGATTTTTCTGAAAAACTCAGGAAATTGGTGATCGAATATTTTTACCAATACCGGTGTGGTTTTATGTCGATTCTCACCCCAAAAAGTCATAAATATTCCAGGAAAAATATGTACAGGCATTTTCTACCATAAAATGTCAAACTGTAAATTTTATAAATTAATTTTGAATTTTGTAATCTTACGAGTATTATACTCGTGAACTTTACTTTGGTTCTTGTTGATCTATTTTTAAAATTTAACAAGTTCATTTTCTTCACCTTAGAAATTAATGTTTTGAATAATATGTGGTCTTGAATTTGTTTTACTTTAGTGTCA